>JAUJEF010000335.1:0-78194 GCA_030444885.1 Citrus sp. QX-2021 | reverse complement strand
AAAACCCCCAGCGCAAAAATGAGCAAAAAACTGGTGGGCTATAGCCTTGGTGGGAAGCGCGAGGCGAGTTCGTCCGCGGACTCGGAATGGGGCGAGACTTTGCGAGGGGCCTCGGGGTGCCAAAAATAAGCCGCGGGCAAAGCCGCGCGCCAAAAATAAGCGCCACGAAGATCGTGGTGCCAAAACCCCCAGCGGAAAAATGGCCAAAAGCGGGTGGGCTATAGCCTTGGTGGGTGGCGCAGGCGAGTTCGTCCGCGGACTCGGAATGGGGCGAGACTTTGCAGGCGCCTCAAGGTGCCAAAAATAAGCTCTTGGCAAAGCCGCGCCCAAAAATAAGCGCCCGAAGATCGTGGTGCCAAAACCCCCCAGCGGAAAAATGGCCAAAAAAAGGGTGGGCTATAGCCTTGGTGGGGGGCGCGGGCGAAGTTCGTCCGCCGGACTCGGAATGGGGCGAGACTTTGCGAGGCGCCTCGGGGTGCAAAAAATAAGCCGCATGCAAAGCCGCGCCCTAAAATAAGTGCCCGAAGATCGTGGTGCCAAAACCCCCCAGCGGAAAAATGGCCAAAAAACGGGTGGGCTATAGCCTTGGTGGGGGGCGCGGGCGAAGTTCGTCCGCCGGACTCGGAATGGGGCGAGACTTTGCGAGGGGCCTCGGGGTGCCAAAAATAAGCCGCGGGCAAAGCCGCGCCCAAAAATAAGCGCCCGAAGATCGTGGTGCCAAAACCCCCCAGCGGAAAAATGGCCAAAAAACGGGTGGGCTATAGCCTTGGTGGGGGGCGCGGGCGAAGTTCGACCGCCGGACTCGGAATGGAGCGAGACTTTGCGAGGGGCCTCGGGGTACCAAAAATAAGCCGCGGACAAAGCCGCGACCTAAAATAAGCGCCCGAAGATCGTGGTGCCAAAACCCCCCAGCGGAAAAATGGACAAAAGCGGGTGGGCTATAGCCTTGGTGGGGGCGCGGTCGAAGTTAAATCCCGCGGACTCGGAATGGGGCGAGACTTTGCGAGGGCCTTAGGGTGCCAAAAATAATCCGTGCCCAAAAATAAGCGCCCGAAGATCGTGGTGCAAAAACCCCCCAGCTGAAAAATGGCCAAAAAACGGGTGGGCTATAGCCTTGGTGGGCGCGCTGGCGGTTCGTCCGCGGACTCGGAATGGGGCGAGACTTTGCGAGGGGCCTCGGGGTGCCAACAATAAGCCGCGGGCAAAGCCGCCCCCAAAAATAAGCACCCGAAGGTCGTGGTGCCAAAACCCCCAGCTGAAAAATGGTCAAAAAACGGGTGGGCTATAGCCTTGGTGGGGGGGCGCGGGCAAAGTTCGTCCGCCGGACTCAGAATGGGGCGAGACTTTGCGAGGGGCCTCGGGGTGCCAAAAATAAGCTGCGGGAAAAGCCGCGCCCAAAAATAAGCGCCCGAAGGTCGTGGTGCCATAACCCCCCAGCGGAAAAATGGCCAAAAAACGGGTGGGCTATAGCCTTGGTAGGGGCGCGGGCGAAGTTCGTCCGCCGGACTCGGAATGGGGCGAGACTTTACGAGGGGCCTCGGGGTGCTAAAAATAAGCCGCGAACAAAGCCGCGCCCAAAATTAAGCGCCCGAAGATCTTGGTGCCAAAACTCCCCAGCGGAAAAATGGCCAAAAAACGGGTGGGCTATAACCTTGGTGGGGGGCGCGGGTGAAGTTCGTCCGCCGGACTCGGAATGGGGCGAGACTTTGCGAGGGCCTCGGGGTTCCAAAAATAAGCCGCGGGAAAAGCCGCGCCCAAAAATAAGCGCCCGAAGGTCGTGGTGCCAAAACCCCCCAGCGGAAAAATGGCCAAAAAACGGGTGGGCTATAGCCTTGGGGAGGGGCGCAGGCGAAGTTCGTCCGCCGGACTAGGAATGGGGCGAGACTTTACGAGGGCCCTCGGGGTTCCAAAAATAAGCCGCGTCAAAAGCCGCGCCCAAAACTAAGCGCCCGAAGCTCGTGGTGCCAAAACCCCCCAGCGGAAAAATGGACAAAAAACGGGTGGGCTATAGCCTTGTTGGGGGGCGTGGGCGAAGTTCGTCCGCCGGACGCGGAATGGGGCGAGACTTTGCGAGGGGCCTCGGGGTGCCAAAAATTAGCCGCGGACAAAGCCGTGCCCAAAAATAAGCGCCCGAAGATCGTGGTGCCAAAACCCCCCAGCGGAAAATTGGCCAAAAAACGGGTGGGTTATAGCCTTGGCGGGGGGCAGGCGAAGTTCGTCCGCCGGACTCGGAATGGGACGAAACTTTGCGAGGGGTCTCGGGGTGCAAAAAATAAGCCACGGACAAAGCCGCGCCCAAAGGACGTGGTGCAAAAACCCCCCAGCGGAAAAATGGCCAAAAAACGGGTGGGCTATAGCCTTGGTGGGGGGCGCGGGCGAAGTTCGTCCGCCGGACTCGTAATGGGGCGAGACTTTGCGAGGGGACTCGGGGTGCCAAAAATAAGGTGCGGACAAAGCCGCACCCGAAGGTGATGGTGCCAAAAATAAGCGCCTAAAGGTCGTGGTGCCAAAACCCCCCGGCGGAAAAATGGCCAAAAGCCGGGTGGGCTAGAGCTTTGGTGGGGGTCGCAGGCGAAGTTCGTCCGCGCCACTAGGAATGGGGCGAGACTTTGCGAGGGTCCTCAGGGTGCCAAAAATAAGCCGTGGGCAAAGCCGCGCCCAAAAATAAGCGCCCAAAGATCGTGATGCCAAAACCCCCCAGCGGAAAAATGGCCAAAAAACGGGTGGGCTATAGCCTTTGTGGGGGGCGCGGGCGAAGTTCGTCCGCCGGACTCGGAATGGGGCGAGACTTTGTGAGGGGCCTCGGGGTGCCAAAAATAAGCCACGGACTAAGCCGCGCCCAAAATTAAGCGCCCGAAGGTCGTGGTGACAAAACCCCCCAGCGGAAAAATGGCCAAAAATTGGGTGGGCTATAGCCTTGGTGGGGGGCGCGGGCGAAGTTCGTCCACCGGACTCGGAATGGGGCGAGACTTTGCGAGGGGCCTCGGGGTACCAAAAATAAGCCGCGGGCAAAGCCACGTCAAAATAAGCACCGAAGGTCGTGGTACCAAAACCCCCAGCGGAAAAATGGCCAAAAGCGGGTGGGCTATAGCCTTGGTGGGGGCGCGGGGCGAAGTTCGTACGCCGTACTCGGAATGTGGCGACACTTTGCGGGGCCTCGGGGTACCAATAATAAAGCCGCGGGCAAAGCCGCGCCCGAAGATCGTGGTGCAAAACCCCCAGCGGAAAAATGGCCAAAAGCGGGTGGGCTATAGCCTTGGTGGGGCGGGGCGAAGTTCCTCCGCCGGACTCGTAATGGGGTGAGACTTTACGAGGGGCCTCGGAGTGCCAAAAATAAGCCGCGGGCAATGCGCGCCTGAAAGTCGTGGTGCCAAACCCCCAAGCAAAAATGACCAAAAAGCGGGTGGGCTATAGCCTTGGTGGGGGCGTGGCGAGTTAAATCCCCGGACTCGGAATGGGGCGAGACTTTGCGAGAGCCTCGGGGTTCCAAAAATAAGCCGTGGGCAAAGCCGCGCCCAAAAATAAGCGCACGAAGATCGTGGTGCCAAAACCCCCCAGCGGAAAAATGGCCAAAAAACGGGTGGGCTATAGCCTTGGTGGGTGGCGCAGGCGAAGTTCGTCCGCCGGACTCGGAATGGGGCGAGACTTTGCGAGGCACCTCAAGGTGCCAAAAATAAGCTCTGGGCAAAGCCGCGCCCAAAAATAAGCGCCCGAAGATCGTGGTACCAAAACCCCCCAGCGGAAAAATGGCCAAAAAAAGGGTGGGCTATAGCCTTGGTGGGGGGCGCGAGGCGAGTTCGTCCGCGGACTCGGAATGGGGCGAGACTTTGCGAGGCTCCTCTTGGTGCAAAAAATAAGCCGAATGCAAAGCCGCGCCCTAAAATAAGTGCCTGAAGATCGTGGTGCCAAAACCCCCCAGCGGAAAAATGGCCAAAAAACGGGTGGGCTATAGCCTTGGTGGGGGGCGCGGGCGAAGATCGTCCGCCCGACTCGGAATGGGGCGAGACTTTGCGAGGGGCCTCGGGGTACCAAAAATAAGCCGCGGGCAAAGCCGCGCCCTAAAATAAGCGCCCGAAGATCGTGGTGCCAAAACCCCCCAGCGGAAAAATGGACAAAAAACGGGTGGGCTATAGCCTTGGTGGGGGGCGCGGTCGAAGTTCGTCCGCCGGACTCGGAATGGGGCGAGACTTTGCGAGGGGCCTTGGGGTACCAAAAATAATCCGTGCCCAAAAATAAGCGCCCGAACATCGTGGTGCAAAAACCCCCCAGCTGAAAAATGGCCAAAAAACGGGTGGGCTATAGCCTTGCTGCTGCGCTCTGGAGAAAAACGACCTCCGCCCTCGGAATGGGGCGAGACTTTGCGAGGGGCCTCGGGGTGCCAACAATAAGCCGCGGGCAAAGCCGCCCCAAAAATAAGCACCCGAAGGTCGTGGTGCCAAAACCCCCAGCTGAAAAATGGTCAAAAAACGGGTGGGCTATAGCCTTGGTGGGGGGGCGCGGGCATAGTTCGTCCGCCGGACTCAGAATGGGGCGAGACTTTGCGAGGGGACTCGGGGTGCCAAAAATAAGCTGCAGAAAAGCCGCGCCCAAAAATAAGCGCCCGAAGGTCGTGGTGCCATAACCCCCCAGCGGAAAAATGGCCAAAAAACGGGTGGGCTATAGCCTTGGTAGGGGCGCGGGCGAAGGTCGTCCGCCGGTCTCGGAATGGGGCGAGTATTTACGTGGGGCATCGGGGTGCCAAAAATAACCCGCGAACAAAGCCGCGCCCAAAATTAAGCGCCCGAAGTTCTTGGTGGCAAAACCCCCCAGCGGAAAAATGGCCAAAAAACGGGTGGGCTATAACCTTGGTGGGGCGCGGGCGATGTTCGTCCGCCGGTCTCGGAATGGGGCGAGACTTTGCGAGGGCCTCGGGGTTCCAAAAATTAGCCCTTGGGAAAAGCCGCGCCCAAAAATAAGCGCCGAAGGTCGTGGTGCCAAAACCCCCAGCGGAAAAATGGCCAAAAACAGGTGGGCTATAGCCTTGGGGAGGCGCATGGCGAGTTCGTCGCGCGGACTAGGAATGGGGCGAGACTGCGAGGGCCCTCGGGGTTCAAAAATAAGCCGCGGGAAAAGCCGCGCCCAAAAATAAGCGCCCGAAGGTCGTGGTGCCAAAACCCCAGCGGAAAAATGGCCAAAAACGGGTGGGCTATAGCCTTGGTGAGGCGCGAGGCGAAGTTCGTCCGCCGGACTGGGAATGGGGCGAGACTTTGCGAGGGGCTCGGGGTGCCAAAACTAAGGGGCGTGCAAAGTCACGCCCAAAAATAAGCGCTCGAAGGTCGTGGTGCTATAACCCCCCTAGCGTAAAAATGGCCAAAAAACGGGAGGGCTATAGCCTTGGTAGTGGCGAGGGCGAAGTTCGTCTGCCGGACTCGGAATGGGGCGAGACTTTGCGAGGGGCCTCGGGGTGCCAAAAATAAGCCGCGGACAAAGCCGCGCCCGAAGGTCGTGGAACCAAAACCCTCCAGCGGAAAAAAGGCCAAAAGCGGGTGGGCTATATCCTTGGTGGGGCGCGGTTGAGATTCGTCTGCCGGACTCGTAATGGGGCGAGACTTTGCGAGGGGACTCGGGGTGCCAAAAATAAGGTGCGGACAAAGCCGCACCCGAAGGTCGTGGTGCCAAAAATAAGCGCCTAAAGGTCGTGGTGCCAAAACCCCCCGGCGGAAAAATGGCCAAAAGCCGGGTGGGCTAGAGCTTTGGTGGGGGTCGCAGGCGAAGTTCGTCCGCGCCACTCGGAATGGGGCGAGACTTTGCGAGGGTCCTCAGGGTGCCAAAAATACGCCGTGGGCAAAGCCGCGCCCAAAAATAAGCGCCCAAAGATCGTGGTGCCAAAACCCCCCAGCGGAAAAATTGCCAAAAAACGGGTGGGCTATAGCCTTTGTGGGGGGCGCGGGCGAAGTTCGTCCGCCGGACTCGGAATGGGGCGAGACTTTGTGAGGGTCCTCGGGGTGCCAAAAATAAGCCACGGACTAAGCCGCGCCCAAAAATAAGCGCCCGAAGGTCGTGGTGACAAAACCCCCCAGCGGAAAAATGGCCAAAAAACGGGTGGGCTATAGCCTTGGTGGGGGGCGCAGGCGAGAGTTCGTCCACGGACTCGGAATGGGGCGAGACTTTGCGAGGGGCCTCGGGGTACCAAAAATAAGCCGCGGGTAAAGCCACGTCCAAAAATAAGCGCCTGAAGGTCGTGGTACCAAAACCCCCCAGCGGAAAAATGGCCAAAAAACGGGTGGGCTATAGCCTTGGTGGGGGGCGCGGGCGAAGTTCGTCCGCCGTACTCGGAATGTGGCGACACTTTGCGGGGGGCCTCGGGGTACCAATAATAAGCCGTGGGCAAAGCCGCGCCCGAAGATCGTGGTGCCAAAACCCCCCAGCGGAAAAATGGCCAAAAAACGGGTGGGCTATAGCCTTGGTGGGGGGTGCGGGCGAAGTTCGTCCGCCGGACTCGGAATGGGATGAGACTTTACGAGGGGCCTCAGGGTGCCAAAAATAAGCCGCGGGCAAAGACGCAACCAAAAATAAGTGCCTTTAGTTCGTGGTGCCAAAACCCCCCTGCGGAAAAATGGCCAAAAACCGGGTGGGCTAGAGCCTTGGTGGGGGGCGCGGGCGAAGTTCGTCCGCCGGAATCGGAATGTGACGAGACTTTGCGGGGGGCCTCAAGGTACCAATAATAAGCCGCGGGCAAAGCCGCACCCGAAGATCGTGGTGCCAAAACCCCCCAGCGGAAAAATGGCCAAAAAACGGGTGGGCTATAGCCTTGGTGGGGGCGTGGGGCGAAGATCGTCCGCGGACTCGGAATGGGGCGAGACTTTGCGAGGGCCTCGGGGTGCCAAAAATAAGCAGCGGGCAAAGCCGCACCCCAAAAATAAGCGCCGAAGATCGTGGTGCCAAACCCCCAGCGGAAAAATGGCCAAAAAGCGGGTGGGCTATAGCCTTGGTGGAAGCGCTGGCGAGTTAAATCCGCCCGGACTCGTAATGGCGCAAGACTTTGCGAGGGTCTCAGGGTGCCAAAAATAAGCCGCGGGCAAAGCCGCACCCAAAAATAAGCGCCCGAAGGTCGTGGTGCCAAAACCCCCCAGCGGAAAAATGGCCAAAAAACGGGTGGGCTATAGCCTTGGTGGGGGCGCGAGGCGGATTCGACCGCGGACTCGGAATGGGGCGAGACTTTGCGAGGTCCTCGGGGTACAAAAATAAGCCGCGGGCAAAGCCACGTCAAAAATAAGCGCCCGAAGGTAGTGGTGCCAAAACCCCCCAGTGGAAAAATGGCCAAAAAACGAGTGGGCTATAGCCTTGGCGGGGGACGCGGGCGAAGTTCGTCCACCGTACTCGGAATGTGGCGAGACTTTGCGGGGGGCCTCAGGGTACCAATAATAAGCCGCAGTCAAAGCCGCGCCCGAAGATCGTGGTGGCAAAACCCCCCAGCGGAAAAATGGCCAAAAAACGGGTGGGCTATAGCCTTGGTGGGGGGCGCGGGCGAAGTTTGTCCGCCGGACTTGGAATGGGGCGAGACATTGCGAGGGGCCTCGGGGTGCCAAAAATAAGCCGCGGGCAAAGCCACGCCCAAAAATAAGCGCCCGAAGATCGTGGTGCCAAAACCAACCAGCGGAAAAATGACCAAAAAACGGGTGGGCTATAGCCTTGGTGGGGGGCGCGGGCGAAGTTCGTCCGCCGGACTCGGAATGGAGCGAGACTTTGCGAGGGGCCTCGGGGTACCAAAAATAAGCCGCGGGCAAAGCCGCGCCCTAAAATAAGCGCCCGAAGATCGTGGTGTCAAAACCCCCCAGCGGAAAAATGGACAAAAAACGGGTGGGCTATAGCCTTGGTGGGGGGCGCGGTCGAAGTTCGTCCGCCGGACTCGGAATGGGGCGAGACTTTGCGAGGGGCCTTGGGGTACCAAAAATAAGCCGCGGGTAAAGCCACGCCCAAAAATAAGCGCCCGAAGATCGTGGTGCCAAAACCCACCAGCGGAAAAATGACCAAAAAACGGGTGGGCTATAGCCTTGGTGGGGCGCTGGCGAGTTAAATCCGCCGGACTCGGAATGGAGCGAGTCTTTGCGAGGGGCCTCGGGGTACCAAAAATAAGCCGCGGGCAAAGCCGCGCCCTAAAATAAGCGCCCGAAGATCGTGGTGCCAAAACCCCCCAGCGGAAAAATGGACAAAAAACGGGTGGGCTATAGCCTTGGTGGGGGGCGCGGTCGAAGTTCGTCCGCCGCACTCGGAATGGGGCGAGACTTTGCGAGGGGCCTTGGGGTACCAAAAATAATCCGCGCCCAAAAATAAGCGCCCGAACATCGTGGTGCAAAAACCCCCCAGCTGAAAAATGGCCAAAAAACGGGTGGGCTATAGCCTTGGTGGGGGGCGCGGGCGAAGTTCGTCCGCCGGACTCGGAATGGGGCGAGACTTTGCGAGGGGCCTCGGGGTGCCAACAATAAGCCGCGGGCAAAGCCGCCCCCAAAAATAAGCACCCGAAGGTCGTGGTGCCAAAACCCCCAGCTGAAAAATGGTCAAAAAACGGGTGGGCTATAGCCTTGGTGGGGGGGCGAGGGCATAGTTCGTCCGCCGGACTCAGAATGGGGCGAGACTTTGCGAGGGGCCTCGGGGTGCCAAAAATAAGCTGCGGAAAAGCCGCGCCCAAAAATAAGCGCCCGAAGGTCGTGGTGCCATAACCCCCCAGCGGAAAAATGGCCAAAAAACGGGTGGGCTATAGCCTTGGTAGGGGCGCGGGCGAAGTTCGTCCGCCGGACTCGGAATGGGGCGAGACTTTACGAGGGGCCTCGGGGTGCCAAAAATAAGCCGCGAACAAAGCCGCGCCCAAAATTAAGCGCCCGAAGATCTTGGTGGCAAAACCCCCCAGCGGAAAAATGGCCAAAAAACGGGTGGGCTATAACCTTGGTGGGGGGCGTGGCGAGTTCGTCCGCGGACTCGGAATGGGGCGAGACTTTGCGAGGGGCCTCGGGGTGCCAACAATAAGCCGCGGGCAAAGCCGCCCCCAAAAATAAGCACCCGAAGGTCGTGGTGCCAAAACCCCCAGCTGAAAAATGGTCAAAAAACGGGTGGGCTATAGCCTTGGTGGGGGGGCGAGGGCATAGTTCGTCCGCCGGACTCAGAATGGGGCGAGACTTTGCGAGGGGCCTCGGGGTGCCAAAAATAAGCTGCGGAAAAGCCGCGCCCAAAAATAAGCGCCCGAAGGTCGTGGTGCCATAACCCCCCAGCGGAAAAATGGCCAAAAAACGGGTGGGCTATAGCCTTGGTAGGGGCGCGGGCGAAGTTCGTCCGCCGGACTCGGAATGGGGCGAGACTTTACGAGGGGCCTCGGGGTGCCAAAAATAAGCCGCGAACAAAGCCGCGCCCAAAATTAAGCGCCCGAAGATCTTGGTGGCAAAACCCCCCAGCGGAAAAATGGCCAAAAAACGGGTGGGCTATAACCTTGGTGGGGGGCGCGGGCGAAGTTCGTCCGCCGGACTCGGAATGGGGCGATACTTTGCGAGGGGCCTCGGGGTTCCAAAAATAAGCCGCGGGAAAAGCCGCGCCCAAAAATAAGCGCCCGAAGGTCGTGGTGCCAAAACCCCCCAGCGGAAAAATGGCCAAAAAACAGGTGGGCTATAGCCTTGGGGAGGGGCGCGGGCGAAGTTCGTCCGCCGGACTAGGAATGGGGCGAGACTTTGCGAGGGCCCTCGGGGTTCCAAAAATAAGCCGCGGGAAAAGCCGCGCCCAAAAATAAGCGCCCGAAGGTCGTGGTGCCAAAACCCCCCAGCGGAAAAATGGCCAAAAAACGGGTGGGCTATAGCCTTGGTGAGGGGCGCGGGCGAAGTTCGTCCACCGGACTCGGAATGGGGCGAGACTTTGCGAGGGGCCTCGGGGTGCCAAAACTAAGCCGCGTGCAAAGTCACGCCCTAAAATAAGCGCTCGAAGGTCGTGGTGCTATAACCCCCCAGCGGAAAAATGGCCAAAAAACGGGTGGGCTATAGCCTTGGTAGGGGCGCGGGCGAAGTTCGTCTGCTGGACTCGGAATGGGGCGAGACTTTGCGAGGGGCCTCGGGGTGCCAAAAATAAGCCGCGGACAAAGCCGCGCCCGAAGGTCGTGGTACCAAAACCCTCCAGCGGAAAAATGGCCAAAAAACAGGTGGGCTATATCCTTGGTGCGGGGCGCGGTTGAGTTCGTCCGCGGACTCGTAATGGGGCGAGACTTTGCGAGGGGACTCGGGGTGCCAAAAATAAGGTGCGGACAAAGCCGCACCCGAAGGTCGTGGTGCCAAAAATAAGCGCCTAAAGATCGTGGTGCCAAAACCCCCCGGCGGAAAAATGGCCAAAAGCCGGGTGGGCTAGAGCTTTGGTGGGGGTCGCAGGCGAAGTTCGTCCGCGCCACTCGGAATGGGGCGAGACTTTGCGAGGGTCCTCAGGGTGCCAAAAATAAGCCGTGGGCAAAGCCGCGCCCAAAAATAAGCGCCCAAAGATCGTGGTGCCAAAACCCCCCGGCGGAAAAATGGCCAAAAGCCGGGTGGGCTAGAGCTTTGGTGGGGGTCGCAGGCGAAGTTCGTCCGCGCCACTCGGAATGGGGCGAGACTTTGCGAGGGTCCTCAGGGTGCCAAAAATAAGCCGCGGGTAAAGCCACGCCCAAAAATAAGCGCCCGAAGATCGTGGTGCCAAAACCCACCAGCGGAAAAATGACCAAAAAACGGGTGGGCTATAGCCTTGGTGGGGGGCGCGGGCGAAGTTCGTCCGCCGGACTCGGAATGGAGCGAGACTTTGCGAGGGGCCTCGGGGTACCAAAAATAAGCCGCGGGCAAAGCCGCGCCCTAAAATAAGCGCCCGAAGATCGTGGTGCCAAAACCCCCCAGCGGAAAAATGGACAAAAAACGGGTGGGCTATAGCCTTGGTGGGGGGCGCGGTCGAAGTTCGTCCGCCGCACTCGGAATGGGGCGAGACTTTGCGAGGGGCCTTGGGGTACCAAAAATAATCCGCGCCCAAAAATAAGCGCCCGAACATCGTGGTGCAAAAACCCCCCAGCTGAAAAATGGCCAAAAAACGGGTGGGCTATAGCCTTGGTGGGGGGCGCGGGCGAAGTTCGTCCGCCGGACTCGGAATGGGGCGAGACTTTGCGAGGGGCCTCGGGGTGCCAACAATAAGCGTGGGCAAAGCCGCCCCAAAAATAAGCACCCGAAGATCTTGGTGCCAAAACCCCCAGCTGAAAAATGGTCAAAAAACGGGTGGGCTATAGCCTTGGTGGGGGGGCGAGGGCATAGTTCGTCCGCCGGACTCAGAATGGGGCGAGACTTTGCGAGGGGCCTCGGGGTGCCAAAAATAAGCTGCGGAAAAGCCGCGCCCAAAAATAAGCGCCCGAAGGTCGTGGTGCCATAACCCCCCAGCGGAAAAATGGCCAAAAAACGGGTGGGCTATAGCCTTGGTAGGGGCGCGGGCGAAGTTCGTCCGCCGGACTCGGAATGGGGCGAGACTTTACGAGGGGCCTCGGGGTGCCAAAAATAATCCGCGACCAAAGCCGCGCCCAAAATTAAGCGCCCGAAGTTCTTGGTGGCAAAACCCCCCAGCGGAAAAATGGCCAAAAAACGGGTGGGCTATAACCTTGGTGGGGGGCGCGGGCGAAGTTCGTCCGCCGGACTCGGAATGGGGCGATACTTTGCGAGGGGCCTCGGGGTTCCAAAAATAAGCAACGGGAAAAGCCGCGCCCAAAAATAAGCGCCCGAAGGTCGTGGTGCCAAAACCCCCCAGCGGAAAAATGGCCAAAAAACAGGTGGGCTATAGCCTTGGGGAGGGCGTGGGCGAGTTCGTCCGCCGGACTAGGAATGGGGCGAGACTGCGAGGCCCTCGGGGTTCCAAAAATAAGCGCGGGAAAAGCCGCGCCCTAAAAATAAGCGCCCGAAGGTCGTGGTGCCAAACCCCCCCAGCGGCAAACTGGCCAACACACCGCTGGGCTATAGCCTTGGTGAGGGGCGCGGGCGAAGTTCGTCCACCGGACTCGGAATGGGGCGAGACTTTGCGAGGGGCCTCGGGGTGCCAAAACTAAGCCGCGTGCAAAGTCACGCCCAAAAATAAGCGCTCGAAGGTCGTGGTGCTATAACCCCCCAGCGGAAAAATGGCCAAAAAACGGGTGGGCTATAGCCTTGGTAGGGGCGCGGGCGAAGTTCGTCTGCTGGACTCGGAATGGGGCGAGACTTTGCGAGGGGCCTCGGGGTGCCAAAAATAAGCCGCGGACAAAGCCGCGCCCGAAGGTCGTGGTACCAAAACCCTCCAGCGGAAAAATGGCCAAAAAACAGGTGGGCTATATCCTTGGTGGGGGGCGCGGTTGAAGTTCGTCCGCCGGACTCGTAATGGGGCGAGACTTTGCGAGGGGACTCGGGGTGCCAAAAATAAGGTGCGGACAAAGCCGCACCCGAAGGTCGTGGTGCCAAAAATAAGCGCCTAAAGATCGTGGTGCCAAAACCCCCCGGCGGAAAAATGGCCAAAAGCCGGGTGGGCTAGAGCTTTGGTGGGGGTCGCAGGCGAAGTTCGTCCGCGCCACTCGGAATGGGGCGAGACTTTGCGAGGGTCCTCAGGGTGCCAAAAATAAGCCGTGGGCAAAGCCGCGCCCAAAAATAAGCGCCCAAAGATCGTGGTGCCAAAACCCCCCAGCGGAAAAATGGCCAAAAAACGGGTGGGCTATAGCCTTTGTGGGGGGCGCGGGCGAAGTTCGTCCGCCGGACTCGGAATGGGGCGAGACTTTGTGAGGGTCCTCGGCGTGCCAAAAATAAGCCACGGACTAAGCCGCGCCCAAAAATAAGCGCCCGAAGGTCGTGGTGACAAAACCCCCCAGCGGAAAAATGGCCAAAAAACGGGTGGGCTATAGCCTTGGTGGGGGGCGCGGGCGAAGTTCGTCCACCGGACTCGGAATGGGGCGAGACTTTGCGAGGGGCCTCGGGGTACCAAAAATAAGCCGCGGGTAAAGCCACGTCCAAAAATAAGCGCCTGAAGGTCGTGGTACCAAAACCCCCCAGCGGAAAAATGGCCAAAAAACGGGTGGGCTATAGCCTTGGTGGGGGGCGCGGGCGAAGTTCGTCCGCCGTACTCGGAATGTGGCGACACTTTGCGGGGGGCCTCGGGGTACCAATAATAAGCCGCGGGCAAAGCCGCGCCCGAAGATCGTGGTGCCAAAACCCCCCAGCGGAAAAATGGCCAAAAAACGGGTGGGCTATAGCCTTGGTGGGGGGTGCGGGCGAAGTTCGTCCGCCGGACTCGGAATGGGATGAGACTTTACGAGGGGCCTCAGGGTGCCAAAAATAAGCCGCGGGCAAAGTCGCATCCAAAAATAAGTGCCTAGAGGTCGTGGTGCCAAAACCCCCCGGCGGAAAAATGGCCAAAAACCGGGTGGGCTAGAGCCTTGGTGGGGGGCGCGGGCGAAGTTCGTCCGCCGGAATCGGAATGTGACGAGACTTTGCGGGGGGCCTCAAGGTACCAATAATAAGCCGCGGGCAAAGCCGCACCCGAAGATCGTGGTGCCAAAACCCCCCAGCGGAAAAATGGCCAAAAAACGGGTGGGCTATAGCCTTGGTGGGGGGCGCGGGCGAAGATCGTCCGCCGGACTCGGAATGGGGCGAGACTTTGCGAGGGGCCTCGGGGTGCCAAAAATAAGCCGCGGGCAAAGCCGCACCCAAAAATAAGCGCCCGAAGATCGTGGTGCCAAAACCCCCCAGCGGAAAAATGGCCAAAAAACGGGTGGGCTATAGCCTTGGTGGGGGGCGCGGGCGAAGTTCGTCCGCCGGACTCGTAATGGCGCAAGACTTTGCGAGGGGTCTCAGGGTGCCAAAAATAAGCCGTGGGCAAAGCCGCACCCAAAAATAAGCGCCCGAAGGTCGTGGTGCCAAAACCCCCCAGCGGAAAAATGGCCAAAACACGGGTGGGCTATAGCCTTGGTTGGGGGCGCGGGCGAAGTTCGACCGCCGGACTCGGAATGGGGTGAGACTTTGCGAGGGTCCTCGGGGTACCAAAAATAAGCCGCGGGCAAAGCCACGTCCAAAAATAAGCGCCCGAAGGTAGTGGTGCCAAAACCCCCCAGTGGAAAAATGGCCAAAAAACGAGTGGGCTATAGCCTTGGCGGGGGACGCGGGCGAAGTTCGTCCACCGTACTCGGAATGTGGCGAGACTTTGCGGGGGGCCTCAGGGTACCAATAATAAGCCGCAGTCAAAGCCGCGCCCGAAGATCGTGGTGGCAAAACCCCCCAGCGGAAAAATGGCCAAAAAACGGGTGGGCTATAGCCTTGGTGGGGGGCGCGGGCGAAGTTTGTCCGCCGGACTTGGAATGGGGCGAGACATTGCGAGGGGCCTCGGGGTGCCAAAAATAAGCCGCGGGCAAAGCCACGCCCAAAAATAAGCTCCCGAAGGCCGTGGTGCCAAAACCCCCAGCGTAAAAGTGGCCAAAAAACGGGTGGGCTATAGCCTTGGTTGGGGGCGCGGGCGAAGTTCGTCCGCCGAACTCGGAATTGGGCGAGACATTGCGAGGGGCCTCGGGGTACCAAAAATAAGCCGTGGCCAAAGCCGCGCCAAAAAATAAGCGCCCGAAGATCGTGGTGCCAAAACCCCCCAGCGGAAAAATGGCCAAAAAACGGGTGGGCTATAGCCTTGGTGGGGGGCCCGGGCGAAGTTCGTCCGCCGGACTCGGAATGGGGCAAGACTTTGCGAGGGGTCTCGGGGTGCCAAAAATAAGCCGCAGGCAAAGCCGCGACCAAAAATAAGTGCCCCAAGGTCGTGGTACCAAAACCCCCCAGCGGAAAAATGGCCAAAAAACGGGTGGGCTATAGCCTTGGTGGGGGGCACGGGCGAAGTTCGTCCGCCGGACTCGGAATGGGGCGAGACTTTGCGAGGGGCCTCGGGGTGCCAAAAATAAGCCCCGGGCAAAGCCGCGCCCAATAATAAGCGGCCGAAGGTTGTGGTGCCAAAACCCCCCAGCGGAAAAATGGCCAAAAAACGGGTGGGCTATAGCCTTGGTGGGGGGCGCGGGCGAAGTTCGTCCGCCGGACTCGGAATGGGGCGAGACTTTGCGAGGGGCCTAGGGGTGCCAAAAATAAGACGCGGGCAAAGCCGTGCCCAAAAATAAGCGCCCAATGATCGTGGTGCCAAAACCCCTCGGCGGAAAAATGGCCAAAAAACGGGTGGGCTATAGCCTTGGTGGGGAGCGCGGGCGAAGTTCGTCCGCCGGACTCGGAATGGGGTGAGACTTTGCGAGGGGCCTCGGGGTGCCAAAAATAAGCCGCGGGCAAAGCCGCGCCCAAAAATAAGCGCCCGAAGGTCGTTGTGCCAAAACCCTCCTGCGGAAAAATGGCCAAAAAACGGGTGGGCTATAGCCTTGGTGGGGGGCGCGGGCGAAGTTCGTCCGCGGACTGAGGTGGGCGAGACATTGCGAGGGGCCTCGGGGTACCAAAAATAAGCCGTGGCCAAAGCCGCGCCCAAAAATAAGCGCCCGAAGATTGTGGTGCCAAAACCCCCCAGCGGAAAAATGGCCAAAAAACGGGTGGGCTATAGCCTTGGAGGGGGGCACGGGCGAAGTTCGTCCGCCGGACTCGGAATGGGGCGAGACTTTGCGAGGGGCCTCGGGGTGCCAAAAATAAGCCGCAGGCAAAGCCGAGACCAAAAATAAGTGCCCCAAAGTCGTGGTGCCAAAACCCCCCAGCGGAAAAATGGCCAAAAGCCGGGTGGGCTATAGGCTTGGTGGGGGGCGCGGGCGAAGTTCGTCCGCCGGACTCGGAATGGGGCGAGACATTACGAGGGGCCTCGGGGTGCCAAAAATAAGCCCCGGGCAAAGCCGGGCCCAATAATAAGCGCCCGAATGTCGTGGTGCCAAAACCCCCCAGCGGAATGGGGCGAGACTTTGCGAGGGGCCTAGGGGTGCCAAAAATAAGCCGCGGGCAAAGCCGCGCCCGAAGATCGTGGTGCCAAAACCCCTCGGCAGAAAAATGGCCAAAAAACGGGTGGGCTATAGCCTTTGTGGGGGGCGCGGGCGAAGTTCGTCCGCCGGACTCGGAATGGGGCGAGACTTCGCTTGGCGCCTCCGTGTGCCAAAAATAGGCATGGGCACAGCCGTATCAAAAATACACTCCCGAAGGCCGGGCGCCAAGTTCGTCCAGCGGAAAAAGGGCACAAAAACGGGTGGGCTATAGCCTTGGTGGGGGGCGCGGGCGAAGTTCGTCCGCCGGACTCGGAATGGGGCGAGACTTTGCGAGGCACCTCCGTGTGCCAAAAATAGGCCGCGGGCATAGCGGCGTCCAAAAATACCGCCCCGAAGGCCGGGGCGCCAAGTTCGTCCAGCGGAAAAAGGCCTGGCCTGGTGGGCTTTAGCCTTGGGGGGTGGGGCTGGCCAACTTCATCCGCCGGACTCGGAATGGCGCGAGACTTTGCGAGGCGCCTCCGTGTGCCAAAAATAGGCCACGGGCTCAGCCGCGCCTAAAAATACCCGGCCGAAGGCCGGGTCGCCAAGTTCGTCCAGCGGACAAAGGCCACAAAAACGGGTGGGCTATAGCCTTGGGGGGTGGGGCTGGCCGACTTCGTCCGCCGGACTCGGAATGGCACGAGACTTTGCGAGGCGCCTCCGTTTGCCAAAAATAGGCCGCGGGCACAGTTGAGCCCAAAACTACCCGCCCCAAGGCCGGGGAGCCACGTTCGTCCAGCGGAAAAAGGCCACAAAAACGGGTGGGCTATAGCCTTGGGGGGTGGGGCCGGCCCACTTCGTCCGCCGGACTCGGAATGTCGCGAGACTTTGGGAGGTGCCTATGTGTGCCAAAAATAGGCCCCGGGCACAGCCGCGCCCAAAAATAACCGCCCGAAGGCCGGGGCGCCAAATTCGTCCAGCTGAAAAAGGCCACAAAAACGGGTGGGCTATAGCCTTGGGGGCTGGGGCTGGCAAACTTCATCCGTCGGACTCAGAATGGCGCGAGACTTTGCGAGGCGCCTCCGTGTGCAGAAAATAGGCCGCGGGCACAGCCGCGCCCAAAAATAACCGCCCAAAGGCCGGGGCGCCAAGTTCGTCCAGCGGAAAAAGGCCACAAAAACGGGTGTGCTATAGCCGTGGGGGGTGGGGCTGGCAAACTTCGTCCGCCGGACTGAGAATGGCGCGAGACTTTATGAGGCGCCTCCGTGTGCAAAAAATAGGCCACGGGCACAGCCGCGCCCAAAAATAACCGCCCGAAGGCCGGGGCGCCAAGTTCGTCCAGCGGAAAAAGGCCACAAAAACGGGTGTGCTATAGTCTTGGGGGGTGGGGCTGGCAAACTTCGTCCGCCGGACTGAGAATGGTACGAGACTTTGTGAGGTGCCTCCGTGTGCCAAAAATAGGCCGCGGGCACAGCCGCGGCCAAAAATAACTGCCCGAAGGCCGGGGCGCCAAGTTCGTCCTGCGGAAAATGGCCACAAAAACGGGTGGGCTATAGGCTTGGGGGGTGGGGCTGCCCAACTTCGTCCGTTGGACTCAGAATGGTGCGAGACTTTGCGAGGTGCCTCCGTGTGCCAAAACTAGGCCGCGGGGACAGTCGCCCCCAAAAATAACCGCCCGAAGGCCGGGGCGCCAAGTTCGTCCAGCGGAAAAAGGCCACAAAAACGGGCGGGCTATAGCCTTGGGGGGTGGGGCTGGCCCACTTCGTCCGCCGGACTCGGAATGGCGCGAGACTTTCCGAGGTGCCTCCGTGTGCCAAAAATAGGCCGCGGTCACAGCCGCGCACAAAAATAACCGCCCGAAGGCCGGGGCGCAAAGTTCGTCCAGCGGAAAAAGGCCACAAAAACGGGTGGGCTATAGCCTTGGGGGGTGGGGCCGGCCAACTTCCTCCGCCGGACTCGGAATAGCGCGAGACGTTGCGAGGCACCTCCGTGTGCCAAAAATAGGCCGCGGGTACAGCCGCGCCCAAAAATAACCGCCCGAAAGCCGGGGCGCCAAGTTCGTCCTGCCGAAAAAGGCCACCAAAACGGGTGGGCTATAGCCTTCGGGGGTGCGGCCGGCAAACTTCGTCCGCCGGGCTCGGAATGGCCCGAGACTTTGCGAGGCACCTCCGTGTGCCAAAAATAGGCCGCGGGCACAGCCGCGCCCAAAAATAACTGCCCGAAGGCCGGGCCGCCAAGTTCGTCCAGCGGAAAAAGGCCACAAAAACGGGTGGGCTATAGCCTTGGGGGGTGGGGCCGGCCCACTTCGTCCGCCGGACTCGGAATGTCGCGAGACTTCGGGAGGCGCCTAAGTGTGCCAAAAAGAGGCCCCGGGCACAGCCGCGCCCAAAAATAACCGCCCGAAGGCCGGGGCGCCAAATTCGTCCAGCTGAAAAAGGCCACAAAAACGGGTGGGCTATAGCCTTGGGGGCTGGGGCTGGCAAACTTCATCCGTCGGACTCAGAATGGCGCGAGACTTTGTGAGGCGCCTCCGTGTGCAGAAAATAGGCCGCGGGCACAGCCGCGCCCAAAAATAACCACCCGAAGGCTGGGGCGCCAAGTTCGTCCAGCGGAAAAAGGCCACAAAAACGGGTGTGCTATAGCCGTGGGGGGTGGGGCTGGCAAACTTCGTCCGCCGGACTGAGAATGGCGCGAGACTTTATGAGGCGCCTCCGTGTGCAAAAAATAGGCCGCGGGCACAGCCG
Organism: Citrus sp. QX-2021; assembly: GCA_030444885.1. Classification (NCBI taxonomy): domain Eukaryota; kingdom Viridiplantae; phylum Streptophyta; class Magnoliopsida; order Sapindales; family Rutaceae; genus Citrus; species Citrus sp. QX-2021. The sequence continues at coordinate 59,564 of JAUJEF010000335.1, read as the reverse complement.
CGCCCAAAAATAACCGCCCGAAGGCCGGGGCGCCAAGTTCGTTCAGCGGAAAAAGGCCACAAAAACGGGTGGGCTATAGCCTTGGGGGGTGGGGCCAGCCCACATCGTCCGCCTGACTGGGAATGGTGCGAGACTTTGTGAGGCGCCTCCGTGTGCCAAAAATAGGCCTCGGGTACAGCCGTGCGCAAAAATAACCGCCCGAAAGCCGGGGCGCCAAGTTCGTCCAGCGGAAAAAGGCCACAAAAACGGGAGGGCTATAGCCTTGGGGGGTGGGGCTGGCCAACTTCGTCCGCCGGACTCGGAATGGCGCGAGACATTGCGAGGGGCCTCCGCGTGCCAAGAATAGGCCGTGGGCACAGCCGCGCCCAAAAATAACCACCCGAAGGCCGGGACGCCAAGTTCGTCCAGCTGAAAAAGGCCACAAAAACGGGTGGGCTATAGCCTTGGGGGGTGGGGCTGGCCAACTTCGTCCGCCGGACTCGGAATGGCGCGAGACATTACGAGGGGCCTCCGTGTGCCAAAAATAGGCCGCGGGCAATGCCGCGCCCAAAAATAACTGTTCGAAGGCCGGGGCACCAAGTTCGTCCAGCGGAAAAAGGCCACAAAAACGGGTGGGCTATAGCCTTGGGGGGTGGGGCTGGCCCACTTCGTCCGCCGGACTCGGAATGGCGCGAGACTTTGTGAGGGGCCTCCGTGTGCCAAAAACAGGCCGCGAGCACAGCCGCACCCAAAAATAACCGCCCGAAGGCCGGGGCGCCAAGTTCGTCCAGCGTAAAAAGCCCACAAAAATGGGTGGGCTATAGCCTTGGGGGGCGGGGCTGGCCCACTTCGTCCGCCGGACTCGGAATGGCGCGAACCTTTGCGTGGGGCCTCCGTGTGCCAAAAGTAGGCCCGGGCACAGCCGCGCCCAAAAATAACCGCCCGAAGGCCGGGCCACCAACTTCGTCCAGCGGAAAAAGGCCACAAAAACGGGTGGGCTATAGCCTTGGGGGGTGGGGCGGGCCAACTTCGTCCGCCGGACTCGGAATGGCGCGAGACTTTGCGAGGGGCCTCCGTATGCCAAAACTAGGCAGTGGGCACAGCCGCGCCCAAAAATAACCGCCCGAAGGCCGGGGCGCCAAGGTCGTCCAGCGGAAAAAGGCCAGAAAAACGGGTGGGCTATAGCCTCGGGGGGTGGGGCTGTCCCACTTTGTCCGCCGGACTCGGAATGGCGCGAGACTTTGCGAGGGGCCTCCGTGTGACAAAAATAGGCCGCGGACACAGCCACGCCCAAAAATAACCACCCGAAGGCCGGGGCGCCAAGTTCGTCCAGCGGAAAAAGGCCACAAAAATGGGTGGGCTATAGCCTTGGGGGGCGGGGCTGGCCCACTTCGTCCGCCGGACTCGGAATGGCGCGAACCTTTGCGTGGGGCCTCCGTGTGCCAAAAGTAGGCCGTGGGCACAGCCGCACCCAAAAATAACCGCCCGAAGGCCGGGGCACCAACTTCGTCCAGCGGAAAAAGGCCACAAAAACGGGTGGGCTATAGCCTTGGGGGGTGGGGCGGGCCAACTTCGTCCGCCGGACTCGGAATGGCGCGAGACATTGCGAGGGGCCTCCGTATGCCAAAACTAGGCAGTGGGCACAGCCGCGCCCAAAAATAACCGCCCGAAGGCCGGGGCGCCAAGGTCGTCCAGCGGAAAAAGGCCACAAAAACGGGTGGGCTATAGCCTCGGGGGGTGGGGCTGTCCCACTTTGTCCGCCGGACTCGGAATGGCGCGAGACTTTGCGAGGGGCCTCCGTGTGACAAAAATAGGCCGCGGACACAGCCACGCCCAAAAATAACCACCCGAAGGCCGGGGCGCCAAGTTCGTCCAGCGGAAAAAGGCCACAAAAATGGGTGGGCTATAGCCTTGGGGGGCGGGGCTGGCCCACTTCGTCCGCCGGACTCGGAATGGCGCGAACCTTTGCGTGGGGCCTCCGTGTGCCAAAAGTAGGCCGTGGGCACAGCCGCGCCCAAAAATAACCGCCCGAAGGCCGGGGCACCAACTTCGTCCAGCGGAAAAAGGCCACAAAAACGGGTGGGCTATAGCCTTGGGGGGTGGGGCGGGCCAACTTTGTCCGCCGGACTCGGAATGGCGCGAGACATTGCGAGGGGCCTCCGTATGCCAAAACTAGGCAGTGGGCACAGCCGCGCCCAAAAATAACCGCCCGAAGGCCGGGGCGCCAAGGTCGTCCAGCGGAAAAAGGCCACAAAAACGGGTGGGCTATAGCCTCGGGGGGTGGGGCTGTCCCACTTTGTCCGCCGGACTCGGAATGGCGCGAGACTTTGCGAGGGGCCTCCGTGTGACAAAAATAGGCCGCGGACACAGCCACACCCAAAAATAACCACCCGAAGGCCGGGGCGCCAAGTTCGTCCAGCGGAAAAAGGCCACAAAAACGGGTGGGCTATAGCCTTTGGGGGTGGGGCTGGCCAACTTCGTCCGCCGGACTCGGAATGGCACGAGACATTACGAGGGGCCTCCGTGTGCCAAAAATAGGCCGCGGGCAATGCCGCGCCCAAAAATAACCGCCCGAAGGCCGGGGCGCCCAGTTCGTCCAGCGTAAAAAGGCCACAAAAATGGGTGGGCTATAGCCTTGGGGGGCGGGGCTGGCCCACTTCGTCCGCCGGACTCGGAATGGCGCGAACCTTTGCGTGGGGCCTCCGTGTGCCAAAAGTAGGCCGCGGGCACAGCCGCGCCCAAAAATAACCGCCCGAAGGCCGGGGCGCCAAGTTCGTCCAGCGGAAAAAGGCCACAAAAACGGGTGGGCTATAGCCTTGGGGGGTGGTGCTGGCCAACTTCGTCCGCCGGACTCGGAATGGGGCGAGACTTTGCGAGGGTCCTCCGTGTTCCAAAAATAGGCCGTGGGCACAGGCGCGCGCAAAAATAACCGCCCGAAGGCCGGGGCGCCAAGTTCGTCCAGCGGAAAAAGGCCAAAAAAACGTGTGGGCTATAGCCTTGGGGGGTGGGGCTGGCCAACTTAGTCCGCCGGACTCGGAATGGCACGAGACTTTGCGAGGGGCCTCCATGTGCCAAAAATAGGCCGTGGGCACAGCCGCGCCCAAAAATAACCTCCCGAAGGCCGGGGCGCCAAGTTCGTCCAGCGGAAAAAGGCCACAAAAACGGGTGGGCTATAGCCTTGAGGGGTGGGGCTGGCCAACTTCGTCCGCCGGGCTCGGAATGGCGCCAGACTTTACGAGGGGCCTCCGTGTGCCAAAAATAGGCCGCGGACACAGCCGCGCCCAAAAATAACCGCCCGAAGGCCGGGGCGCCAAGTTCGTCCAGCGGAAAAGGCCACAAAAACGGGTGGGCTATAGCCTTGGGGGGTGGGGCTGGCCAACTTAGTCCGCCGGACTCGGAATGGCGTGAGACTTTGTGAGGGGCCTCCGTGTGCCAAAAATAGGCCGCGGGCACAGCTACGCCCAAAAATAACCTCCCGAAGGCCGCGGCGCCAAGTTCGTCCAGCGAAAAAAGGCCACAAAAACGGGTGGGCTATAGCCTTGGGGGGTGGGGCTGGCCAACTTCATCCGCCGGACTCGGAATGGGGAGAGACTTTGCGAGGGTCCTCCGTTTTCCAAAAATAGGCTGCGGGCACAGCCGCGCTCAAAAATAACCGCCCGACGGCCGGGGCGCCAAGTTCGTCCAGCGGAAAAAGGCCACAAAAATAGGTGGGCTATAGCCTTGGGGGGTGGGGCTGGCCAACTTAGTCCGCCGGACTCAGAATGGCTCGAGACTTTGCGAGGGGCCTCCGTGTGCCAAAAATAGGCCGCGGGCACAGCCGCGCCCAAAAATAACCGCCCGAAGGCCGGGGCGCCAAGTTCGTCCATTGGAAAAAGACCACAAAAACGGGTGGACTATAGCCTTGTGGGGTGGGGCTGGCCAACTTCGTCCGCCGGACTCGGAATGGCTCGAGACATTGCGAGGCGCCTCCGTGTGACAAAAATAGACCGCGGGCACAGCCGCGCCCAAAAATACCTGCCCGAAGGCCTGGGCGCCAAGTTCGTCCAGCGGAAAAAGGCCACAAAAACGGGTGGGCTATAGCCTTGGGGGGTGGGGCTGGCCAACTTTGTCCGCCGGACTCGGAATGGCTCGAGACTTTGCGAGGTGCCTCTGTGTGACAAAAATAGGCCGCGGGCAGATCCGCGCCCAAAAAATACCTGCCCGAAGGCCGGGGCGCCAAGTTCGTCCAGCGGAAAAAGGCCACAAAAACGGGTGGGCTATAGCCTTGGGGGGTGGGGCTGGCCAACTTCGTCCGCCGGACTCGGAATGGCTCGAGACTTTGCGAGGCGTCTACGTGTGCCAAAAATAGGCAGCGGGCACTGCCGCGTCCAAAAATACCCGCCCGAAGGCCGGGGCGCCAAGTTCGTCCAGCGTTAAAGTCCACAAAACCGGGTGGGCTATAGCCTTGGGGGGTGGGGCTGGCCAACCGTCCGCCGGACTTGGAATGCCGCGAGACTTTGCGAGGCGCCTCCGTGTGCCAAAACTAGGCCGCGGACACAGTCGCGCCCAAAAATACCCGCCCGAAGGCCGTGGCGCCAAGTTCGTCCAGCGGAAAAAGGCCACAAAAACGGGTGGGCTATAGCCTTGGGGGGTGGGGCTGGCCAACTTAGTCCGCCGGACTCGGAATGGCACGAGACTTTGCGAGGGGCCTCCATGTGCCAAAAATAGGCCGCTTCACAGCCGTGCCCAAAAATAACCTCCCGAAGGCCGGGGCGCCAAGTTCGTCCAGCGGAAAAAGGCCACAAAAACGGGTGGGCTATAGCCTTGGGGGGTGGGGCTGGCCAACTTCGTCCGCCGGGCTCGGAATGGCGCCAGACTTTACGAGGGGCCTCCGTGTGCCAAAAATAGGCCGCGGACACAGCCGCGCCCAAAAATAACCGCCCGAAGGCCGGGGCGCCAAGTTCGTCCAGCGGAAAAAGGCCACAAAAACGGGTGGGCTATAGCCTTGGGGGGTGGGGCTGGCCAACTTAGTCCGCCGGACTCGGAATGGCGTGAGACTTTGTGAGGGGCCTCCGTGTGCCAAAAATAGGCCGCGGGCACAGCTACGCCCAAAAATAACCTCCCGAAGGCCGCGGCGCCAAGTTCGTCCAGCGAAAAAAGGCCACAAAAACGGGTGGGCTATAGCCTTGGGGGGTGGGGCTTGCCAACTTCATCCGCCGGACTCGGAATGGGGAGAGACTTTGCGAGGGTCCTCCGTTTTCCAAAAATAGGCTGCGGGCACAGCCGCGCTCAAAAATAACCGCCCGACGGCCGGGGCGCCAAGTTCGTCCAGCGGAAAAAGGCCACAAAAATAGGTGGGCTATAGCCTTGGGGGGTGGGGCTGGCCAACTTAGTCCGCCGGACTCAGAATGGCTCGAGACTTTGCGAGGGGCCTCCGTGTGCCAAAAATAGGCCGCGGGCACAGCCGCGCCCAAAAATAACTGCCCGAAGGCCGGGGCGCCAAGTTCGTCCATTGGAAAAAGACCACAAAAACGGGTGGACTATAGCCTTGTGGGGTGGGGCTGGCCCACTTCGTCCGCCGGACTCGGAATGGCTCGAGACATTGCGAGGCGCCTCCGTGTGACAAAAATAGACCGCGGGCACAGCCGCGCCCAAAAAATACCTGCCCGAAGGCCGGGGCGCCAAGTTCGTCCAGCGGAAAAAGGCCACAAAAACGGGTGGGCTATAGCCTTGGGGGGTGGGGCTGGCCAACTTCGTCCGCCGGACTCGGAATGGCTCGAGACTTTGCGAGGTGCCTCTGTGTGACAAAAATAGGCCGCGGGCAGATCCGCGCCCAAAAAATACCTGCCCGAAGGCCGGGGCGCCAAGTTCGTCCAGCGGAAAAAGGCCACAAAAACGGGTGGGCTATAGCCTTGGGGGGTGGGGCTGGCCAACTTCGTCCGCCGGACTCGGAATGGCTCGAGACTTTGCGAGGCGTCTACGTGTGCCAAAAATAGGCAGCGGGCACTGCCGCGTCCAAAAATACCCGCCCGAAGGCCGGGGCGCCAAGTTCGTCCAGCCGTAAAAGTCCACAAAACCGGGTGGGCTATAGCCTTGCGGGGTGGGGCTGGCCAACTTCGTCCGCCGGACTTGGAATGCCGCGAGACTTTGCGAGGCGCCTCCGTGTGCCAAAACTAGGCCGCGGACACAGTCGCGCCCAAAAATACCCGCCCGAAGGCCGTGGCGCCAAGTTCGTCCAGCGGAAAAAGGCCACAAAAACGGGTGGGCTATAGCCTTGGGGGGTGGGGCTGGCCAACTTAGTCCGCCGGACTCGGAATGGCACGAGACTTTGCGAGGGGCCTCCATGTGCCAAAAATAGGCCGCTTCACAGCCGTGCCCAAAAATAACCTCCCGAAGGCCGGGGCGCCAAGTTCGTCCAGCGGAAAAAGGCCACAAAAACGGGTGGGCTATAGCCTTGAGGGGTGGGGCTGGCCAACTTCGTCCGCCGGGCTCGGAATGGCGCCAGACTTTACGAGGGGCCTCCGTGTGCCAAAAATAGGCCGCGGACACAGCCGCGCCCAAAAATAACCGCCCGAAGGCCGGGGCGCCAAGTTCGTCCAGCGGAAAAAGGCCACAAAAACGGGTGGGCTATAGCCTTGGGGGGTGGGGCTGGCCAACTTAGTCCGCCGGACTCGGAATGGCGTGAGACTTTGTGAGGGGCCTCCGTGTGCCAAAAATAGGCCGCGGTCACAGCTACGCCCAAAAATAACCTCCCGAAGGCCGCGGCGCCAAGTTCGTCCAGCGAAAAAAGGCCACAAAAACGGGTGGGCTATAGCCTTGGGGGGTGGGGCTTGCCAACTTCATCCGCCGGACTCGGAATGGGGAGAGACTTTGCGAGGGTCCTCCGTTTTCCAAAAATAGGCTGCGGGCACAGCCGCGCTCAAAAATAACCGCCCGACGGCCGGGGCGCCAAGTTCGTCCAGCGCAAAAAGGCCACAAAAATCGGTGGGCTATAGCCTTGGGGGGTGGGGCTGGCCAACTTAGTCCGCCGGACTCAGAATGGCTCGAGACTTTGCGAGGGGCCTCCGTGTGCCAAAAATAGGCGCTTGGGCACAGCCGCGCCAAAAATAACTGCCGAAGGCCGGGCGCCAAGTTCGTCCATTGGAAAAAGTCCACAAAAACGGGTGGACTATAGCCTTGTGGGGTGGGGCTGGCCAACTTCAAGTCCGCGGACTCGGAATGGCTCGAGACATTGCGAGGCGCCTCCGTGTGACAAAAATAGACCGCGGGCACAGCCGCGCCCAAAAATACCTGCCCGAAGGCCTGGGCGCCAAGTTCGTCCAGCGGAAAAAGGCCACAAAAACGGGTGGGCTATAGCCTTGGGGGGTGGGGCTGGCCAACTTTGTCCGCCGGACTCGGAATGGCTCGAGACTTTGCGAGGTGCCTCTGTGTGACAAAAATAGGCCGCGGGCAGATCCGCGCCCAAAAAATACCTGCCCGAAGGCCGGGGCGCCAAGTTCGTCCAGCGGAAAAAGGCCACAAAAACGGGTGGGCTATAGCCTTGGGGGGTGGGGCTGGCCAACTTCGTCCGCCGGACTCGGAATGGCTCGAGACTTTGCGAGGCGTCTACGTGTGCCAAAAATAGGCAGCGGGCACTGCCGCGTCCAAAAATACCCGCCCGAAGGCCGGGGCGCCAAGTTCGTCCAGCCGTAAATTGTCCACAAAACCGGGTGGGCTATAGCCTTGGGGGGTGGGGCTGGCCAACTTCGTCCGCCGGACTTGGAATGCCGCGAGACTTTGCGAGGCGCCTCCGTGTGCCAAAACTAGGCCGCGGACACAGTCGCGCCCAAAAATACCCGCCCGAAGGCCGTGGCGCCAAGTTCGTCCAGCGGAAAAAGGCCACAAAAACGGGTGGGCTATAGCCTTGGGGGGTGGGGCTGGCCAACTTAGTCCGCCGGACTCGGAATGGCACGAGACTTTGCGAGGGGCCTCCATGTGCCAAAAATAGGCCGCTTCACAGCCGTGCCCAAAAATAACCTCCCGAAGGCCGGGGCGCCAAGTTCGTCCAGCGGAAAAAGGCCACAAAAACGGGTGGGCTATAGCCTTGGGGGGTGGGGCTGGCCAACTTCGTCCGCCGGGCTCGGAATGGCGCGACACTTTATGAGGGGCCTCCGTGTGCCAAAAATAGGCCGCGGACACAGCCGCGCCCAAAAATAACTGCCCGAAGGCCGCGGCGCCAAGTTCGTCCAGCGGAAAAAGGCCACAAAAACGGGTGGGCTATAGCCTTGGGGGGTGGGGCTGGCCAACTTAGTCCGCCGGACTCGGAATGGCGCGAGACTTTGCGAGGGGCCTCCGTGTGCCAAAAATAGGCCGCGCGCACAGCTGCGCCCAAAAATAACCTCCCGAAGGCCGCGGCGCCAAGTTCGTCCAGCGAAAAAAGGCCACAAAAACGGGTGGGCTATAGCCTTGGGGGGTGGGGCTTGCCAACTTCGTCCGCCGGACTCGGTATGGGTCGAGACATTGCGAGGCACCTCCGTGTGACAAAAATAGACCGCGGGCACAGCCGCGCCCAAAAATACCTGCCCGAAGGCCTGGGCGCCAAGTTCGTCCAGCAGAAAAAGGCCACAAAAACGGGTGGGCTATAGCCTTGGGGGGTGGGGCTGGCCAACTTCGTATGCCGGACTCGGAATGGCGTGAAACTTTGCGAGGTTCCTCCGTGTGCCTAAAATAGGCCGCGGGCACAGCCGCGCCCAAAAATAACCACCCGAAGGCCGGGGCGCCAAGTTCGTCTAGCGGAAAAAGGCCACAAAAACGGGTGGGCTATAGCCTTGGGGGGTGGGGCTGGCCAACTTCGTCCGCCGGACTCGGAATGGCGCGAGAATTTGCGAGGCTCTCCGTGTTCTAAAAATAGGCCGCGGGCACAGCCGCGCCCAAAAATAACTGCCCGAAGGACGGGGTGCCAAGTTCGTCCAGCTGAAAAAGGCCACAAAAATACGTGGGCTATAGCCTTGGGGGGTGGGGCTGGCCAACTTCGTCCGCCGGACTCGGAATGGCGCGAGACTTTACGAGGCACCTCCGTGTGCCAAAAATAGGCCGCGGACACAGCCGTACCCAAAAATAACCACCAGAAGGCCGGGGCGCCAAGTTCGTCCAGCGGAAAAAGGCCACAAAAACGGGTGGGCTATAGCCTTGGGGGGTGGGGCTGGCCAACTTCGTTTGCCGGACTCGGAATGGCGCGAGACTTTGCGAGTTGCCTCTGTGTGCCAAAAATAGGCCGCGGGCACAGCAGCGCAACAAAAATAACCACCCGAAGGTCGGGGCGCCAAGTTTGTCCAACAGAAAAAGGCCACAAAAACGGGTGGGCTATAGCCTTGGGTGGTGGGGCTGGCCAACTTCGTCCGCCGGACTCGGAATGGCGTGAGACTTTGCGAGGCACCTCCGTGTGCCAAAAATAGGCCGCGGGCACAGCCGCACCCAAAAATAACCCCCCGAAGGTCGGCGCGCCCAAACCCCCCAGCGGAAAAATGACCAAAAAACGGGTAGGCTATAGCCTTGGGGGGAGGGGCTGGCCCACTTCGTCCGCCGGACTCGGAATGGGGCGAGACTTTGTGAGTGGCCTCCGTGTGCCAAAAATAGGCCGCGGGCACAGCCGCGCCCAAAACTAACCCCCTGAAGGTCGGCGCGCACAAAGCCCCCAGCGGAAAAATGGCCAAAAAACGGGTGGGCTATAGCCTTGGGGGGAGGGGCAGGCGAACTTCGTCCGCCGGACTCGGAATGGGGCAAGTCTTTGCGAGCAGTCTCCGCGTACCAAATATAGGCCGCGGGCACAGCCGCGCCCAAAAATAACCCCCCGAAGGTCGGCGCGCCCAAACCCCCCAGCGGAAAAATGGCCAAAAAACGGGTGCGCTATAGCCTTGGGTGGAGGGGCTGGCCAACTTCGTCCGCGGAACTCGGAATGGGGCGAGACTTTGCGAGGTGCCTCGTGTGCCAAAAATAGGCCGCGGGCACAGCCGCGCCCAAAAATACCCTCCCCAAGGCCGTGGCACCAAGTTCGTCCAGCGGAAAAAGGCCACAAAAACGAGTGGGCTATAGCCTTGGTGGGTGGGGCTGGCCAACTTCGTCCGCTGGACTCGGAATGGGGCGAGACTTTGCGAGCGGCCTCCGCGTGCCAAAAATAGGCCGCGGACACAGCCGCACCCAAAAATAACACCCCGAAGGTCGGCGCGCCCAAACCCCCCAGCGGAAAAATGGCCAAAAAATGGGTGGGCTGTACCCTTGGGGGGAGGGGCAGGCGAACTTCGTCCGCCGGACTCGGAATGGGGCAAGTCTTTGCGAGCAGTCTCCGCGTACCAAATATAGGCCGCGGGCACAGCCGCGCCCAAAAATAACCCCCCGAAGGTCGGCGCGCCCAAACCCCCCAGCGGAAAAATGGCCAAAAAACGGGTGCGCTATAGCCTTGGGTGGAGGGGCTGGCCAACTTCGTCCGCGGAACTCGGAATGGGGCGAGACTTTGCGAGGTGCCTCGTGTGCCAAAAATAGGCCGCGGGCACAGCCGCGCCCAAAAATACCCTCCCCAAGGCCGGGGCACCAAGTTCGTCCAGCGGAAAAAGGCCACAAAAACGAGTGGGCTATAGCCTTGGTGGGTGGGGCTGGCCAACTTCGTCCGCCGGACTCGGAATGGCGCGAGACTTTACGAGGCACCTCCGTGTGCCAAAAATAGGCCGCGGGCACAGCCGCAACCAAAAATAACCCCCCGAAGGTCAGCGCGCCCAAACCCCCCAGCGGAAAAATGGCCAAAAAACGGGTGGGCTATAGCCTTGGGGGGAGGGGCTGGCCAACTTCGTCCGCCGTACTCGGAATGGGGCGAGACTTTGCGAACAGCCTCCGCATGCCAAAAATAGGCCGTGGGCACAGGCGCGCCCAAAAATAACCCCCCGAAGGTCGGCGCGCCCAAACCCCGCAGCGGAAAAATGGCCAAAAAATGGGTGGGCTATAGCCTTGGGGGGAGGGGCAGGCAAACTTCGTCCGCCGGACTCGGAATGGGGCCAGACTATGCGAGCGGCCTCCGCGTGCCAAAAATAGGCCGTGGGCACAGCCGCGCCCAAAAATAACCGCCCGAAGGTCGGCGCGCCTAAACCCCCCAGGGGAAAAATGGCCAAAAAACGGGTGCGCTATAGCCTTGGGGGGAGAGGCTGGCCAACATCGTCCGCCGGACTCGGAATGGGACGAGACTTTGCGAGCGGTCTCCGCGTACCAAAAATAGGCTGTGGGCACAGCCGCGCCCAAAAATAACCCCCCGAAGGTCGGCGCGCCCAAACCTCCCAGCGGAAAAATGGCCAAAAAACGGGTGCGCTATAGCCTTGGGTGGAGGGGCTGGCCAACTTCGTCCGCCGAACTTGGAATAGGGCGAGACTTTGCGAGCGGTCTCCGCATACCAAAAATAGGCTGTGGGCACAGCCGCACCCAAAAATAATCCCCCGAAGGTCGGCGCGCCCAAACCCCCCAGCGGAAAAATGGCCAAAAAACGGGTGCGCTATAGCCTTGGGTGGAGGGGCTGGCCAACTTCGTCCGCCGAACTTGGAATAGGGCGAGACTTTGCGAGCGGTCTCCGCGTACCAAAAATAGGCTGTGGGCACAGCCGCACCCAAAAATAATCCCCCGAAGGTCGGCGCGCCCAAACCCCCCAGCGGAAAAATGGCCAAAAAACGGGTGCGCTATAGCCTTGGGGGGAGAGGCTGGCCAACATCGTCCGCCGGACTCGGAATGGGGCGAGACTTTGCGAGCGGTCTCCGCGTACCAAAAATAGGCTGTGGGCACAGCCGCGCCCAAAAATAACCCCCCGAAGGTCGGCGCGCCCAAACCCCCCAGCGGAAAAATGGCCAAAAAACGGGTGCGCTATAGCCTTGGGTGGAGGGGCTGGCCAACTTCGTCCGCCGAACTTGGAATAGGGCGAGACTTTGCTAGCGGCCTCCGCGAGCCAAAAAAAGGCCGCGGCCACAGCCGCGCCAAAATAACCCCGAAGGTCGTGGCGCGTCCAAACCCCCAGCGGAAAAATGGCCAAAAAAGGGTGCGCTATAGCCTTGGGGGTAGGGGCTGGCCAACTTCATCCGCCGGACTAGGAATGGGGCGAGAGTTTGCGAGCGGCCTCTGCGTGCCAAAAATAGGCCGCGGGCACAGCCGCGCCCAAAAATAACCCCCCGAAGGTCGCCGCGCCCAAAAATAACCCCCCGAAGGTCGCCGCGCCCAAAAATAACCCCCCGAAGGTCGCCGCGCCCAAACACCCAGAGGAAAAATGGCCAAAAAACGGGTGGGTTATAGCTTTGGGGGGAGGGGCTGGCCGACTTTGTCCGCAGGACTCGGAATGGGGCGAGACATTGCGAGCGGCGTCCGCGTGCCAAAAATAGGCCGCGGGCACAGCCGCGCCCAAAAATAACCCTCCGAAGTTCGGCGCGTCCAAACCCCCCAGCGGAAAAATGGCCAAAAAACGGGTGGGCTATAGCCTTGGGTGGAGGGGCTGGCCCACTTCGTCCGCCGAACTCGGAATAGGGCGAGACTTTGCGAGCAGCCTCCGCGTGCCAAAAATAGGCCGCGGGCACAGCCGCGCACAAAAATACCCGCCCCAAGGCCGGGGTACCAAGTTCGTCCAGCGGAAAAAGGCCACAAAAACGAGTGGGCTATAGCCTTGGTGGGTGGGGCTGGCCGACTTCGTCCGCCGGACTCGGAATGCCGCGAGACTTTGCGAGGCGCCTCCGTGTGCCAAAAATAGGCCGCGGGCACAGCCGCAACCAAAAATAACCCCCCGACGGTCGGCGCGCCCAAACCCCCCAGCGGAAAAATGGCCAAAAAATGGGTGGGCTATAGCCTTGGGGGGAGGGCCAGGCAAACTTCATCCGCCGGACTCGGAATGGGGCCAGACTTTGCGAGCGGCCTCCGCGTGCCAAAAATAGGCCGTGGGCACAGCCGCGCCCAAAAATAACCCGCCGAAGGTCGGCGCGCCCAAACCCCCCAGCGGAAAAATGGCCAAAAAACGCGTGGGCTATAGCCTTGGGGGGAGGGGCTGGCCCACTTCGTCCGCCGGACTCAGAATGGCGTGAGACTTTGCGAACGGCCTCCGCGTGCCAAAAATAGGCCGCAGGCACAGCCGCGCCCAAAAATAACCCTCCGAAGGTCGGCGCGCCCAAACCCCCCAGCGGAAAAATGGCCAAAAAACGGGTGGGCTATAGCCTTGGGGGGAGGGGCTGGCCAACTTTGTCCGCCGGACTAGGAATGGGGCGAGACTTTGCGAGAGGCCTCCGCGTGCCAAAAATAGGCCGCGGGCACAGCCGCGCCCAAAAATAATCCCCCGAAGGTCGGCGCGCCCAAACCCCCCAGCGGAAAAATGGCCAAAAAACGGGTGGACTATAGCCTTGCGGGGAGGGGCTGGTCAACTTCGTCCGCCGGACTCGGAATGGGACGAAACTTTATGAGCGGCCTCCGCGTGCCAAAACTAGGCCGGGGGCACAGTCGCACCCAAAAATAACCCCCCATAGGTTGGCGCGGCCAAACCGCCCAGCGGAAAAATGGCCAAAAAACGGGTGCGCTATAGCCTTGGGTGGAGGGGCAGACCAACTTCGTCCGCCGGACTCGGAATGGGGCGAGACTTTGCTAGCGGCCTCCGCGTGCCAAAACTAGGCCGGGGGCACAGTCGCACCCAAAAATAACCCCCCGAAGGTTGGCGCGGCCAAACCGCCCAGCGGAAAAATGGCCAAAAAACGGGTGGGCTATAGCCTTGGGGGGAGGGGCTGGCCCACTTCGTCCGCCGGACTCAGAATGGCGCGAGACTTTACGAACGGCCTCCGCGTGCCAAAAATAGGCCGCGGGCACAGCCGCGCCCAAAAATAACCCTCCGAAGGTCGGCGCGCCCAAACCCCCCAGCGGAAAAATGGCCAAAAAACGGGTGCGCTATAGCCTTGGGGGGAGGGGCTGGCCAACTTCGTCCGCCGGACTCGGAATGGGACTAGACTTTGCGAGCGACCTCCGCGTGCCAAAAATAGGCCGCGGACACAGCCGCGCCCAAAAATAACCCCCCGAAGGTCGGGGTACCCAAAACCCCCAGCGGAAAAATGGCCAAAAAACGGGTGGGCTATAGCCTTGGGGAGAGGGGCTGGCCAACTTCGTCCGCCGGACTCAGAATGGCGCGAGACTTTGCGAACGGCCTCTACGTGCCAAAAATAGGCCGCGGGCACAGCCGCGCCCAAAAATAACCCTCCGAAGGTCGGCGCGCCCAAACCCCCCAGTGGAAAAATGGCCAAAAAACGGGTGGGCTATAGCCTTGGGGGGAGGGGCTGGCCAACATTGTCCGCCGGACTAGGAATGGGGCGAGACTTTGCGAGAGGCCTCCGCGTGCCAAAAATAGGCCGCGGGCACAGCCGCTCCCAAAAATAATCCCCCGAAGGTCGGCGCGCCCAAACCCCCCAGCGGAAAAATGGCCAAAAAACGGGTGGACTATAGCCTTGGGGGGAGGGGCTGGTCAACTTCGTCCGCCGGACTCGGAATGGGGCGAGACTTGACGAGCGGCCTCCGCGTGCCAAAAATAGGCCGCGGACACAGCCACGCCCAAAAATAACCCCCCAAAGGTCGGCGCGCCCAAACCCCCCAGCGGAAAAATGGCCAAAAAATGGGTGCGCTATAGCCTTGGGTGGAGGGGCAGACCAACTTCGTCCGCCGGACTTGGAATGGGGCGAGACTTTGCGAGCGGCCTCCGCGTGCCAAAACTAGGCCGGGGGCACAGTCGCACCCAAAAATAACCCCCCGAAGGTCGGCGCGCCCAAACCCCCCAGCGGAAAAATTGCCAAAAAACGGGTGCGCTATAGCCTTGGGGGGAGGGGCTGGCCAACTTCGTCTGCCGGACTCGGAATTGGGCAAGACTGTGCGAGTAGCCTCCGCGTGCGAAAAATAGGCCGCGGGCATAGCCGCGCCCAAAAATAACCCCCCGAAGGTCGGCGCGCCCAAACCCCCCAGCGGAAAAATTGCCAAAAAACGGGTGCGCTATAGCCTTGGGTGGAGGGGCAGACCAACTTCGTCCGCCGGACTCGGAATGGGGCGAGACTTTGCGAGCGGCCTCCGCGTGCCAAAACTAGGTCGGGGGCACAGTCGCACCCAAAAATAACCCCCCGAAGGTCGGCGCGCCCGAACCCCCCAGCGGAAAAATTGCCAAAAAACGGGTGCGCTATAGCCTTGGGGGGAGGGCTGGCCGACTTCGTCCGCCGGACTCGGAATGGGGCAAGACTTTTCGAGTGGCCTCCGCGTGCCAAAAATAGGCCGCGGGCACAGCCGTACCCAAAAATAACCCCCCGAAGGTCGGCGCGCCCAAACCCCCCAGGGGAAAAATGGCCAAAAAACGGGTGCGCTATAGCCTTGGGTGGAGGGGCAGACCAACTTCGTCCGCCGGACTCGGAATGGGACCAGACTTTGCGAGCGGCCTCCGCGTGCCAAAAATAGGCCGTGGGCACAGCCGCGCCCAAAAATAACCCGCCGAAGGTCGGCGCGCCCAAACCCCCCAGCGGAAAAATGGCCAAAAAACGGGTGGGCTATAGCCTTGGGGAGAGGGGCTGGCCAACTTCGTCCGCCGGACTCAGAATGGCGCGAGACTTTGCGAACGGCCTCTGCGTGCCAAAAATAGGCAGCGGGCATAGCCGTACCCAAAAATAACCCCCCGAAGGTCGGCGCGCCCAAACCCCCCAGTGGAAAAATGGCCAAAAAAAGCGTGGGCTATAGCCTTGGGTGGAGGGGCAGGCCAACTTCGTCCGCCGGACTCGGAATGGGACGAGACTTTACGAGCGGCCTCCGCGTGCCAAAAATAGGCCGCGGGCACAGCCGCGTCCAAAAATAACTCCCCGAAGGTCGGCGCGCCCAAACCCCGCAGCGGAAAAATGGCCAAAACTCGGGTGGGCTATAGCCTTGGGGCGAGGGCAGGCCCACTTCGTCCGCCGGACTCGGAATGGGTCGAGACTTTACGAGCGGCCTCCGCTTGCCAAAAATAGGCCGCGGGCACAGCCGCGCCCAAAAGTAACCCCCCAAAGGTCGGCGCGGCCAAACCCCCCTGCGGAAAAATGGCCAAAAAACGGGTGGGCTATCGCCTTGGGGGGAGGGGCAGGTCAACTTCATCCGCCCGACTCGGAAAGGGGCGAGACTTTGCGAGCGGCCTCCGCGTGCAAAAATAGGCCGCGGGCACAGCCGCGCCCAAAAATAACCCCCCGAAGTCGGCGCGCCCAAACCCAAAACCGGAAAAATGGCCAAAAAACGGGTGCGCTTTAGCCTTGGGTGGAGGGGCTGGCCCACTTCATCCGCCGGACTTGGAATGGGGCGAGACATTGCAAGCGGCCTCCGCGCGTGCAAAAATAGGCCGCGGGCACAGCCGCGCCAAAAATAACCCCCGAAGGTCGGGCGCGCCCAAACCCCCCAGCGGAAAATGGCCAAAAAACGGGTGGGCTATAGCCTTGGGGGGAGGGGCTGGCCAACTTCGTCCGCCGGACTCGGAATGGGGCGAGACTTTGCGAGCGGCCTCTGCGTGCCAATAATAGGCCTCGGGCACAGCCGCGCCCAAAAGTAACCCCCCGAAGGTCGGCGCGCCCAAACCCCCCAGCGGACAAATGGCCAACGAATGGGTGGGCTATAGCCTTCGGGGGAAAGGCTGGCCCACTTCGTCCGCCGGACTCGGAATGGGGCGAGACCTTGCGAACAGCCTCCGCGTGCCAAAAATATGCCGCGGGCACAGCCGTGCCCAAAAATAACCGCCCGAATGTTGGCGGGCCCAAACCCCCAGCGGAAAAATAGCCAAAATCCGGGTGGGCTATAGCCTTGGGGGGAGGGGCTGCCGAACTTCGTCCGCCGGACTCGGAATGGGGCGAGACTTTGCGAGCAGACTCCGCGTGCAAAAAATAGGTCCTAGGGACGGCTGTGTCCAAAAATAACCCCCCGAAGGTAGGCGCGCCCAAACCCCCCACCGGAAAAATGGCCAAAAAAGGGTGCGCTATAGCCTTGGGCGGAGGGGCTGGCCCACTTCGTCCGCCGGACTCGGAATGGGACGAGACTTTGCGAGCGGCCTCCGCGTGCCAAAAATAGGCCGCGGGCACAGCCGCACCCAAAAATAACGCCCCCAAGGTCGGCGCGCCCAAACCCCCCTGCGGAAAAATGGCCAAAAAACGGGTGGTCTATCGCCTTGGGGGGAGAGGCTGGTCAACTTCGTCCGCCGGACTCGGAATGGGGCGAGACTTTGCGAGCGGCCTCCGCGTGCTAAAACTAGGCCGTGGTAACAGCCGTACCCAAAAATAACCCCCCGAAGGTCGGTGCGCCCAAACCCCCCAGCAGAAAAATGGCCAAAAAACGGGTGGGCAATAGGCCTAGGGGGAGGGGCTGGCCCACTTCGTCCGCCGGACTCGGAATGGGGAGAGACTTTGCGACCGGCCTCCGCGTGCCAAAAATAGGCCGCGGGCACAGCCGCGCCCAAAAATAAGCCCCCAAAGGTCGGCGTACCCAAACCCCCAGCGGAAAAATGGCCAAAAAACGGGTGGGCTATAGCCTTGGGGGGAGGGGCTGCCCAACTTCGTCCGCCGGACTCGGAATGGGGCGAGACTTTGCGAGCGGCCTCCGCCTGCCAAAAATAGGCCGCGGGCACAGCCGCGCCTAAAAATAAGCCCCCGAAGGTCGGCGCGCCCAAACCCCCCAGCGGAAAAATGGCCAAAAAACGGGTGCGCTATAGCCTTGGGGGGAGGGGCTGGCCAACTTCGTCCGCCGGACTCGGAATGGGGCGAGACTTGGCGAGCGGCCTCCGTGTGCCAAAAATAGGCCACGCGCACAGCCGCACCCAAAAATAACCCCCCGAAGGTCGGCGCGCCCAAACCCCCCAGCGGAAAAATGGCCAAAAAACGGGTGCGCTATAGCGTTGGGGGGAGGGGCTGCCCAACTTCGTCCGCCGGACTCGGAATGGGGCGAGACTTTGCGAGTGGCCTCTGCGTGCCAAACATAAGCCGCGGGCAAAGCCGCGCCCAAAAATAAGCCCCCGAAGGTCGTGGTGCCAAAACTCCCCAGCGGAAAAATGGCCAAAAAACGGGTGGGCTATAGCCTTGGTGGGGGGCCCGGGCGAAGTTCGTCCGCCGGACTCGGAATGGGGCGAGGCTTTGCGAGGGGCCTCGGGGTGCCAAAAATAAGCGCCCAAAGGTCGTGGTACCAAAACCCGCCAGCGGAAAAATGGCCAAAAAACGGGTGGGCTATAGCCTTGGTGGGGGGCGCGGGCGAAGTTCGTCTGCCGGACTCGGAATGGGGCGAGACTTTGCGAGGGGCCTCGGGGTGCCAAAAATAAGCCGCGGGCAAAGCCGTACCAAAAAATAAGCGCCCGAAGGTCGTGGTGCCAAAACCCCCCAGCGGAAAAATGGCCAAAAAACGGGTGGGCTATAGCCTTGATGGGGGGCGCGGGCGAAGTTTGTCCGCCGGACTCGGAATGGGGCGAGGCTTTGCGAGGGGCATCGGGGTGTGAAAAATAAGCCGCGGGAAAAGCCGCGCCAAAAAATAAGCGCCCGAAGGTCGTGGTGCCAAAACCGCCCAGCGGAAAAATGGCCAAAAAACGGGTGGGCTAAAGCCTTGATGGGGGGCGCGGGCGAAGTTCTTCCGCCGGACTCGGAATGGGGGGAGACTTTGTGAGGGGCCTCGGGGTGCCAAAAATAAGCGCCCGAAGGTCGTGGTGCCAAAACCCGCCAGCGGAAAAATGGCCAAAAAACGGGTGGGCTAAAGCCTTGGTGGGGGGCGCGGGCGAAGTTCGTCTGCCGGACTCGGAATGGGGCGAGACTTTGCGAGGGGCCTCAGGGTGCCAAAAATAAGCCGCGGGCAAAGCCGTGCCAAAAAATAAGCGCCCGACGGTCGTGGTGCCAAAACCCCCCCGCGGAAAAATGGCCAAAAAACGGGTGGGCTATAGCCTTGATGGGGGGCGCATGGGAAGTTCGTCCGCGGACTCGGAATGGGGCGAGACTTTGCGAGGATGTCGGGTGCAAAAATATGCCACGACGAAAGCCGCGCACAAAAATAAGCGCCCAAGGTCGTGGTGCCAAAACCCCAGCGGAAAAATGGCCAAAAACGGGTGGGCTATAGCCTTTGGGGGGGGCGAGGCGGGTTAGTCCGCGGACTCGGAATGGGGCGAGACTTTGCGAGGGCGTCGGGTGCTAAAAATATGCCGTAAAGCAAAGCCGCACCGAAGGTCGTGGTGCAAAACCCCCAGCGGAAAAATGGCCAAAGAAGCGGGTGGGCTATAGCCTTGGTTGGGGGTGCGGGAGAAGTTTCGTCCCAGGACTCGGAATGGGGCGAGGCGTTGCGAGGGGCCTCGGGTTGCCAAAATAAGCAAAGGCAAAGCCCGCTACTAAAAATAAGCGCCCAAGGTCGTGGTGCCAAAACCCCAGCGGAAAAATGCCCAAAAACGGGTGGGCTATAGCCTTGATGGGGGCGGGCGAAGTTCTTCCGCCCGGACTCGGAATGGGTTGAGACTTTGCGAGGGCCTCGGGGTGCCAAAAATAAGCCGCAGGCAAAGCCGCGTCAAAAATAAGTGTCCGAAGGTCGTGGTGCCAAAACCCCAGCGGAAAAATGGCCAAAAAAGCGGGTGGGCTACAGCCTTTTGTCGAAGCGCAGGCGAGTTCGTCCGCAGGACTCGGAATGGGGCGAGAATTTGCGAGGGGCCTCGGGGTGCCAAAAATAATCCACGGGCAAAGCCGCGCCCAAAAATAAGCCCCCGAAGGTCGTCGTGCCAAAACACCCCAGCGGAAAAATGGCTAAAAAACGGGTGGGCTATAGCCTTGGTGGGGGCGTGGGCGAGAGTTCGTCCGCGGACTCGGAATGGGGCGAGACTGCGAGGGCCTCGGGGTGCCAAACATAACCCGCGGGCAAAGCCGCGCCCAAAAATAAGCCCCCGAGGGTCGTGGTGCCAAAACTCCCCAGCGGAAAAATGGCTAAAAAACGGGTGGGCTATAGCCTTGGTAGGGGGCCCGGGCGAAGTTCGTCCGCCGGACTCGGAATGGGGCGAGACTTTATGAGGGGCCTCGGGGTGCCAAAAATAAGCGCCCGAAGGTCGTGGTACCAAAACCCGCCAGCGGAAAAATGGCCAAAAAACGGGTGGGCTATAGCCTTGGTGGGGGGCGCGGGCGAAGTTCGTCTGCCGGACTCGGAATGGGGCGAGACTTTGCGAGGGGCCTCGGGGTGCCAAAACTAAGCCGTGGGCAAAGCCGTGCTAAAAAATAATCGCCCAAAGGTCGTGGTGCCAAAACCCCCCAGCGGAAAAATGGCCAAAAAACGGGTGGGCTATAGCCTTGATGGGGGGCGCGGGCGAAGTTCCTCCGCCGGACTCGGAATGGGGCGAGACTTTGTGAGGGGCGTCGGGGTGTGAAAAATATGCCCCGGGCAAAGCCGCGCCCGAAGGTCGTGGTGCCAAAACCCCCCAGCGGAAAAATGGCCAAAGAACGGGTGGGCTATAGCCTTGGTGGGAGGCGCGGGAGAAGTTCGTCCCCCGGACTCGGAATGGGACGAGACGTTGCGAGGGGCCTCGGGTTGCCAAAAATAAGCCGCGGGCAAAGCCGCGCCAAAAAATAAGCGCCCGAAGGTCGTGGTGCCAAAACCCCCCAGCGGAAAAATGCCCAAAAAACGGGTGGTCTATAGCCTTGATGGGGGGCGCGGGCGAAGTTCTTCCGCCGGACTCGGAATGGGTTGAGACTTTGTGAGGGGCCTCGGGGTACCAAAAATAAGCCACGGGCAAAGCCGCGTCCAAAAATAAGTGCCCGAAGGTCGTGGTGCCAAAACCCCCCAGCGGAAAAATTGCAAAAAAACGGGTGGGCTATAGACTGGGTGGGGCGCGAGGCGATGGTTCGTCCGCCGGACTCGGAATGGGGCGAGACTTTGCGAGGGGCCTCGGGGTGCCAAACATAAACCGCGGGCAAAGCCGCGCCCAAAAATAAGCCCCCGAAGGTCGTGGTGCCAAAACTCCCCAGCGGAAAAATGGCTAAAAAACGGGTGGGCTATAGCCTTGGTGGGGGGCGCGGGCGAAGTTCGTCCGCCGGACTTGGAATGGGGCGAGACTTTGCGAGGGGCCTCGGGGTGCCAAAAATAAGCGCCTGAAGGTCGTGGTGCCAAAACCCGCCAGCGGAAAAATGGCCAAAAAACGGGTGGGCTATAGCCTAGGTGGGGGGCGCGGGCGAAGTTTGTCCGCCGGACTCGGAATGGGGCGAGACTTTGCGAGGGATGTCGGGGTGCCAAAAATATGCCGCGACCAAAGCCGCGCCCAAAAATAAGCGCCCGAAGGTCGTGGTGCCAAAACCCCCCAGCGGAAAAATGGCCAAAAAAAGGGTGGGCTATAGCCTTGGTAGGGGCGCGGGCGAGTTAAATCCGCGGACTCGGAATGGGGGGAGACTTTGCGAGGGGCCTCGGGGTGCCAAAAATAAGCGGCGGGCAAAACCGCACCCAAAAATAAGCGCCCGAAGGTCGTGGTGCCAAAACCCCCCAGCGGAAAAATGGCCAAAAAATGGGTGGGCTATAGCCTTGATGGGGGGCGCGGGTGAAGTTCGTCCGCCGGACTCGGAATGGGGCGAGACTTTGCGAGGG
This sequence comes from Citrus sp. QX-2021, assembly GCA_030444885.1. Classification (NCBI taxonomy): domain Eukaryota; kingdom Viridiplantae; phylum Streptophyta; class Magnoliopsida; order Sapindales; family Rutaceae; genus Citrus; species Citrus sp. QX-2021. The sequence goes on along the minus strand of JAUJEF010000335.1, from coordinate 38,015 downwards.
ACGTCAGGGTGCCAAAAATATGCCGCGGGCAAAGCCGCACCCGAAGGTCGGGGTGCCAAAACCCCCAAGCGGAAAAATGGCCAAAGAACGGGTGGGCTATAGCCTTGGTGGGGGGCGCGGGAGAAGTTCGTCCGCCGGACTCGGATTGGGACGAGACGTTGCGAGGGGCCTCGGGTTGCCAAAAATAAGCCGCGGGCAAAGCCGCGCCAAAAAAAAAACGCCCGAAGGTCGTGTTGACAAAACCCCCCAGCGGACAAATGCCCAAAAACCGGGTGGGCTATAGCCTTGATGGGGGCGCGGCGAGGTTAAATCCGCGGACTCGGAATGGGGCGAGACTTTTGCGAGGCGTCGGGGTGCCAAAAATATGCCGCGGGCAATGCCGCGCCCAAAAATAAGAGCCCGAAGGTCGTGATGCCAAAACCCCCCAGCGGAAAAATGGCCAAAAAACGGGTGGGCTATTGCCTTGAGGAAGCGCGAGGCGAAGTTTGTCCGCGGATTCGGAATGGGGCGAGACTTTGCGAGGGGCCTCGGGGTGCCAAAACTAAGCCGCGGGCAAAGTCACGCCCAAAAATAAATGCCCGAAGGTCGTGGTGCCAAAACCCCCCAGCGGAAAAATGGCAAAAAAACGGGTGGGCTATAGCCTTGGTGTGGGGCGCGGGCGAAGTTCTTCCGCCGGACTCGGAATGCGGTGAGACTTTGCGAGGGGCCTCGGGGTGCCAAAAATAACCACAGGCAAAGCCGCGACCAAAAATAAGTGCCCGAAGGTCGTGGTGCCAAAACCCCCCAGCGGAAAAATGGCCAAAAAACGGGGGGGCTATAGCCTTGGTGGGGGGCGCGGGCGAAGTTCGACCGCCGGACTCGGAATGGGGCGAGACTTTGCGAGGGGCCTCGGGGTGCCAAACACAAACCGCGGGCAAAGCCACGCCCAAAAATAAGCCCCCGAAGGTCGTGGTGCCAAAACTCCCCAGCGGAAAAATGGCTAAAAAACGGGTGGGCTATAGCCTTGGTGGGGGGCGCGGGCGAAGTTCGTCCGCCGGACTCGGAATGGGGTGACACTTTACGAGGGGCCTCGGGGTGCCAAAAATAAGCGCCCGAAGGTCGTGGTGCCAAAACCCCCCAGCGGAAAAATGGCCATAAAACGGGTGGGCTATAGCCTTGGTGGGGGGCGCGGGCGAAGTTCGTCCGCCGGATTCGGAATGGGCGAGACTTTGTGAGGGGCCTCGGGGTGCCAAAACTAAGCCACAGGCAAATCCACGCCCAAAAATTATTGCCCGAAGGTCGTGGTGCCAAAACCCCCAGCGGAAAAATGGCAAAAAAAAGCGGGTGGGCTATAGCCTTGGTGTGGGGCGGCGAAGTTCTTCCGCCGGACTCGGAATGGGGTGAGACTTTGCGAGGGCCTCGGGGGTGCCAAAAATAAGCCACAGGCAAAGCCGCGACCAAAAATAAGTGCCCGAAGGTCGTGGTGCCAAAACCCCAGCGGAAAAATGGCCAAAAAAGCGAGGGCTATAGCCTTGGTGGGGGCGCGAGGCGAGTTCGTCCGCGGACTCGGAATGGGGCGAGACTTTGCGAGGGGCCTCGGGGTGCCAAAAATTGTCCTTGAGGCAAAGCCGCGCCCAAAATAAGCCCCGAAGGTCGTCGTGCCAAAACGCCCCAGCAGAAAAATGGCTAAAAGCGGGTGGGCTATAGCCTTGGTGGGGCGCGCAGGCGAAGTTCGTCCGCGGACTCGGGAATGGGGCGAGACTTTGCGAGGGGCCTCGGGGTACCAAAAATAAGCCGCGGGCAAAGCCGCGCCTAAAAGAAGCCCCGAAGGTCGTGGTGCCAAAACCCCAGCGGAAAAATGGCCAAAAGCGGGTGGCCTATAGCCTAGGTGGGGCGCGGGGCGAGATTAAATCCGCCGGACTCGGAATAGGGCGAGACTTTGCGAGGATGTCGGGGTGCCAAAAATATGCATGGCCAAAGCCGCGCCCAAAATAAGCGCCGAAGGTCGTGGTACCAAAACCCCAGCGGAAAATGGCCAAAAGCGGGTGGGCTATAGCCTTGGTGGGGGCGTGGCGAGTTCGTCCGCGGACTCGGAATCGGGCAAGACTTTGCGAGGGGCCTCGGGGTGCCAAAAATAAGCCACAGGCAAAGCCGCGCCCAAAAATAAATGCCCGAAGGTCGTGGTGCCAAAACCCCCAGCGGAAAAATGGCCAAAAACGGGTGGGCTATAGCCTTGGTGGGAGGCGCGGACGAGATTCGTCCGCGGACTCGGAATGGGGAGACTTTGCGAGGGCCTCGGGGTGCAAAAAATAGCGGCCCGGGCAAAGCCGCGCCCAAAAATAAGCGCCCGAAGGTCGTGGTGCAAAACCCCAGCGGAAAAATGGCCAAAATGGGTGTGCTATAGCCTTGATGGGGCGCGGGCAAGTTCGTCCGCCCGGACTCGGAATGGGGCGAGACTTTGCGAGGGGCCTCGGGGTGCAAAAATAAGCTGCGGGCAAAGCCGTGCCAAAAATAAGCACCGAAGGTCGTGGTGCCAAAACCCCAGTGGAAAAATGGCCAAAACGGGTAGGCTATAGCCTTGATGGGGCGCGGGCGAAGTTCGTCCGCCGGACTCAGAATGGGGCGAGACTTTGCGATGGGCGTCGGGGTGCCAAAAAGATGCGGCGGGCAAAGCCGCGCCGAAAAATAAGCGACCGAAGGTCGTGGTACAAAAACACCCCAGCGGAAAAATGGCCAAAAATCGGGTGGGCTATAGCCTTGAGTGGGGGCGCGGGCGATGTTAAATCCGCCGGACTCGGAATGGGGCGAGACTGCGAGGGCCTTGGGGTGCCAAAAATAAGCCACGAGCAAAGCCGCACTAAAAATAAGCCCCGAAGGTCGTGGTGCCAAACCCCCAGCGGAAAAATGGCCAAAAAATGGGTGGGCTATAGCCTTGGTGGGGCGCAGGGCGAGTTCGTCCGCCCGGACTCGGAATGGGATGAGACTTTACTGAACGGCCTCCGTGTGCCAAAAATAGGCCTTGGGTACAGCGCGAAAAAAATAACCGCCCGAAGGCCGGGAAACAAGTCCACCCAGCGGAAAAAGTCCACAAAAACAGGTGGGCTATATCCTCGGGGGTGGGGCTGGCCAAGTTAAATCCACCGGACTTGGAATGGGGACGAGACTTAGCGAGCGGCCTCCGTGTGCCAAAACTAGGCCGTGGACACAGCCGCGCCCAAAAATAACAGCCGAAGTCAGGGCGCCAAGTTAAATCCAGCGGAAAAAGGCCACAAAAGCGGGTGGGCTATAGCCTTGCGAGGGTGGGGCTGGGCAAGCTCGTCCGCCGGACTCGAATTGGGCGAGACTTTGCAAGCAGGCTCCGTGTGCCACAAATAAGCCGCGGGCTCAGCCGCGCCCATAAAGAACCCCCGCGAAGGCCGGGCGCCAAGTTCGTCTAGCGGAAAAAGGCCAAAAAAGCGGGTGGGCTATAGCCTTGCGGGAGTGGGGCTGGCCAAGTTCGTCCGCGGGCTCGAGAATGGGGGGGCAGACTTTGCGGCGGCCTCCGTGTACAAAAATAGCGCGAGCACAGCCGCTCCCAAAATAACCACCCAAAGGCCGGGCGCCAAGTCCGTCCAGCGGAAAAAGGCCACAAAAGCGGTTGTGCTATAGCAAACACGGGGTTGGGGCTGGCCAAGTTCGTCCGCGGACTCGGAATGGGACGAGACTTTTGAGCGGCCTCCGTGTGCCAAAAATAGACCAGCAGGTACAGCCGTGCGAAAAATAACCGCCCGAAGGCCGGGCGCCAAGTCCGTCCAGCGGAAAAAGTCCACAAAAACCGGTGGGCTATATCCCTCGGGGTAGGGGCTGGCCAAGTTCGTCCGCGGACTCGGAATGGGATGAGACTTTGCGAGCGGCATCCGTATGCCAAAAATATGACGCCGGCACAGCCGTGCCCAAAAATAACCGCCCAAAGGCCGGGGCCCCAAGTTCGTCTAGCGGAAAAAGGCCACAAAAACGGGTGGGCTATATCCTTGGGGGGTGGGGCTGGCCAAGTTAAATCCGCCCGGGCTCGGAATGGGGGCGACTTTGGGAGCGACCTCCGTGTGCGAAACTAGGCCGCGGGCACAGCCGTGCCAAAAATAACCGCCCAAAGGCCGGGGCACTAAGTTCGCCCTGCGGAAAAAGGCCAAAAAAGCAGGTGGGCTATAGCCTTGGGGGTGGGGCTGGCCAAGTTAAATCTGCCGAGCTCGGAATGGGGAGACATTGCGCAGTGGCCTCCGTGTGCCAAAAAAAGGGCGCGGGCACAGCCGCGCCCAAAAATAACCGCCCGAAGGCCGGGGCGCCAAGTTCGTCCAGCGGAGAAAGGGCACAAAAACGGGTGGGCTATTGCCTTGGGGGGTGGGGATGGCCAAGTTTGTCCGCTGGACTCGGAATGGGGCGTGACTTTGTGAGTGGCCTCCGTCTGCCAAAAATAGGCCGCGGGCACAGCCGCGCCCAAAAATAACCGCCCGAAGGCCGGGGCGCCAATTTCGTCCAGCGGAAAAAGGCCGCAAATACGGGTGGGCTATAGCCTTGGGGGGTGGGGCTGGCCAAGTTCGTCCGCCGGATTCGGAATGGGACGAGACTTTGCGAGTGGCCTCCGTGTACCAAAAATAGGCCGCGGGCACAGCCGCGCCCAAAAGAACCGCCCGAAGAGCGGCGCCAAGACAAATCCAGCGGAAAAAGGCCACAAAAACGGGTGGGCCATAGCCTTGGGGGGTGGGGCTGGCCAAGTTCGTCCGCCTGACTAGGAATGGGACTAGACTTTGCGAGCGGCCTCTGTGTGCCAAATATAGACCGCGGGCACTGCCGCGCCCAAAAATAACCGACCGAAGGCCGGGGCGCCAAGTCCGTGCAGCGCAAAAAGGCCACAAAAACGGGTGGGCTATAGCCTCGGGGAGTGGGGCTGGCCAAGTTCGTCTGCCGGACTCAGAATTGGGCGAGACTTTACGAGCAGGCTCCGTGTGCCGTAAATAAGCTGCGGGCCCAGCCGCGCCCGAAAATAACCCCGCGAAGGCCGGGGGGCCAAGTTCGTCCAGCGGAAAAAGGCCAAAAAAACGGGTGGGCTATAGCTTCTGGGGTTGGGGCTGGCCAAGTTTGTCCGCCGGACTCGGAATGGGACGAGACTTTTTGAGTGGCCTCCGTGTGCCAAAAATAGACCGCGGGTACAGCCGTGCCAAAAAATAACCGCCCGAAGGCCGGGGCGCCAAGTCCGTCCAGCGGAAAAAGTCCACAAAAACCGGTGGGCTATATCCTCGGGGGGTAGGGTTGGCCAAGTTCGTCCGCCGGACTTGGAATGGGACGAGATTTTGCGAGCGGCATCCGTATGCCAAAAATATGCCGCCGGCACAGCCGTGCCCAAAAATAACCGCCCAAAGACCGGGGCCCCAAGTTCGTCTAGCGGAAAAAGGCCAAAAAAACGGGTGGGCTATAGCCTTGGGGGGTGGGGCTGGCCAAGTTCGTCCACCGGGCTCGGAATGGGGTGAGACTTTGGGAGCGGCCTCCGTGTGCCGAAACTAGGCCTCGGGCACAGCCGTGCCCAAAAATAACCGCCCAAAGGCCGGGGCACTAAGTTCGCCCTGCGGAAAAAGGCCAAAAAAACGGGTGGGCTATAGCCTTGGGGGGTGGGGCTGGCCAAGTTCGTCTGCCGGGCTCGGAATGGGGGGAGACTTTGTGATCGGCCTCCGTGTGCCAAAACTAGGCCGTGGGCACAGCCGTTCCCAAAAATAACCCCCCGAAGGCCGGGGTGCCAAGTCCGTCCAGCGGAAAAAGGCCACAAAAATGGGTGTGCTATAGCCTCTGGGGTTGGGGCTGGCGAAGTTCGTCCGCCGGATTCGGAATGGGGCGAGACTTTGCGAGCAGCCTCCGTGTGCCAAAAATAGTCCGTGGGCACCGCCGTGCCCAAAAATAACCGCCCGAAGGCCGGGGCGCCAAGTTCGTCCAGCGGAAAAAGGGCACAAAAACGGGTGGGCTATAGCCTTGGGGGGTGGTGCAGGCCAAGTTCGTCCGCCGGACTCGGAATGGGACGAGACTTTGCGAGTGGCCTCCGTGTGCCAAAAATAGGCCGTGGTCATAGCCGCGCCCAAAAATAACAGCCCAAAGGCCGGGGCGCCAAGTCCGTCCAGCGGAAAAAGGCCACAAAAACGGGTGGGCTATAGCCTCGGGGGGTGGGGCTGGCCAAGTTCGTCCGCCGGACTCGGAATGGGGCGAGACTTGCGAGTGGCCTCCATGTACCAAAAATAGGCCGTGGACACAGCCGTGCCTAAAAATAACAGCCCAAATGCCGGGGCGCCAAGTTCATCCAGCGGAAAAAGGCCACAAAAACGGGTGGGATATAGCCTTGGGGGGTGTGGCTGCCCAAGTTCGTCTGCCGGACTCGGAATGCGGCGAGACTTTGCGAGCAGCCACCGTGTGCCAAAAATAGGCCGCGGGCACAGCCGCACCCAAAAATAACCGCCCGAAGGCCGGGGCGCCAAGTTCGTCCAGCGGAAAAAGGCCACAATAACGGGTGGGCTATAGCCTTGGGGGGTGGGCTATAGCCTTGGGGGGTGGGATGGCCTAGTTCATCCGCCGGACTCGGAATGGGACGAGACTTTGCGAGCTGCCTCCGTGTGCCAAAAATACGGCGTGGACACAGCCACGCCCAAAAATAACCGCCCGAAGGCCGGGGCGCCAAGTTCATCCAGCGGAAAAGGCCACCAACTCGGGTGGGCTATAGCCGTGGGGGATGGGGTTGGCCAATTTCTTTCGCCGGACTCGGAATGGGACGAGACTTTGCGAGCAGCCTCCGTGTGCCAATAATAGGCCGTGGGCACAGCAGGGCCCAAAAATAACCTCCCGAAGGCCGGGGCGCCTAGTTCGTCCAGCGGAAAAAGGACACAAAAACGGGTGGGCTATAGCCTTGGGGGGTGGCGCTGGCCAAGTTCGTCCGCCGGACTCGGAATGGGTCGAGACTTTGCGAGTGGCCTCCGTGTGCCAAAAATAACCACCGGCTCAGCCGTACCCAAAAATAACCACCCGAATGCCGGGGCGCCAAGTTCGTCCAGCGGAAAAAGGCCACAAAAACGGGTGGGCTATAGCCTTGGGGGGTGGGGCTGGCCAAGTTTGTCCGCCGGACTCGGAATGGGGTGAGACTTTGTGAGAGGCCTCCGTGTACCAAAAATAGGCCGCGGACACAGACGCGCCCAAAAATAACCGCCCGAAGGCTGGGGCGCCAAGTTCGTCCAGCGGAAAAAGGCCACAAAAACGGGTGGGCTATAGGCTTGGGGGGTGGGGCTGGCCAAGTTCGTCCGCGGGACTCGGAATTGGGCGAGACTTTGCGAGCGGCCACCGTGTGTGAAAAATAGGCCGCGGGCACAGCCGTGCCTAAAAATAACTGCCCGAATGCCGGGGCGCCAAGTTCATCCAGCGGAAAAAGGCCACAAAAACGGGTGGGCTATAGCCTTGGGGGGTGTGGCTGCCCAAGTTCGTCTGCCGGACTCGGAATGCGGCGAGACTTTGCGAGCAGCCTCCGTGTGACAAAAATATGCCGTGGGCACAGCCGCGCCCAAAAAATAACCGTCCGAATTCCGGGGCGCAAAGTTCGTCCAGCGGAAAAAGGCCACAAAAACGGGTGGGCTATAGCCTTGGGGGGTGGGGCTGGCCAAGTTCGTCCGCCGGGCTTGGAATGGGGCGAGACTTTGCGAGCGACCACCGTGTGCCAAAAATAGGCCGCGGGCACAGCCACGTCCAAAAATAACCGCCCGAAGGCCGGGGCGCCAAGTTCATCCAGCGGAAAAAGGCCACAAAAACGGGTGGGCTATAGCCTTGGGGGATGGGGTTGGCCAAATTCGTTCGCCGAACACGGAATGGGACGAGACTTTGCGAGCAGCCTCCATGTGCCAATAATAGGCCGTGGGCACCGTCGGGCCCAAAAATAACCTCCCGAAGGCCGGGGCGCCAAGTTCGTCCAGCGGAAAAAGGACACAAAAACGGGTGGGCTATACCCTTGGGGGGTGGCGCTGGCCAAGTTCATCCGCCGGACACGGAATGGGACGAGACTTTACGAACGGCCACCGTGTACGAATAATAGGCCGCGGGCACAGCCGTGCCTAAAAATAACTGCCCGAATGCCGGGGCCCCAAGTTCATCCAGCGGAAAAAGGCCACAAAAACGGGTGGGCTATAGCCTTGGGGGGTGTGGCTGCCCAAGTTCGTCTGCCGGACTCAGAATGCGGCGAGACTTTGCGAGCAGCCTCCGTGTGACAAAAATATGCAGCAGGCACAGCCGCGCCCAAAAAATAACCGTCCGAAGTCCGGGGCGCCAAGTTCGTCCAGCGGAAAAGGCCACAAAACGGGTGGGCTATAGCCTTAGGGGTGGGGCTGGCCAAGTTCGTCCGCCCGGACTCGGAATGGGACGAGACTTTGCGAGCATGCTCCGTGTGCCAAAAATAGGCCGCACCCACAGCCGCGTCCAAAAATAACCACCCGAAGGCCGGGTCGCCAAGTTCGTCCAGTGGAAAAAGGCCAAAAAATCGGGTGGGCTATAGCCTTGGGGGGTGGGGCGGGCCAAGTTCGTCCGCCGGACTCGGAATGGGACGAGACATTGCGAGCGGCCTCCGTGTGCCAAAAATAGGCCGCCAGCACAGCCGTGCCCAAAAATAACCGCCCAAAGGCCGGGGCGCCGAGTTCGTCCAGCGGAAAAAGGCCAAAAAAACGGGTGGGCTATAGCCTTGGGGGGTGGGCTGGCCAAGTTCGCCCGCCGGACAAGGAATGGGACAAGACTTTGCGAACGGCCTCCGTGTGCCGAAAATAGGCTAGGCACAGCCGTGCCCAAAAAGTAACCGTCCGAAGGCCGGGACGCCAAGGTCGTCCAGCGGAAAAAGGCCACAAAAATGGGTGGTCTATAGCCTTGGGAGGTGTGGCTGGCCAAGTTCGTCCGCCGGACTCGGAATGGGGTCAGAATTTGCGAGCGGCCTCCGTGTGCCAAAAATAGGCCGCTGGCACAGCCGTGTACAAAAATAACCACCCGAAGGCCGGGGCGCCAAATATCGTCCAGCGGAAAAAGGCCACAAAAACAGGTGGGCCATATCCTTGGCGGGTGGGGCTGGCCAAGTTCGTCCACCGGACTCGGAATGCGATGAGACTTTGCGAGCGGCCTCCGTGTACCAAAAATAGGCCGCGGGCACTGCCGCGCCCAAAAATAACTGCCCCAAGGCCGGGGGGCCAAGTTCATCCCGCGGAAAAAGGCCAGAAAAACGGGTGGGCTATAGCCTTGAGGGGTGGGGCTGGCCAAGTTCGTCCGCCGGACTCGGAATGGGACGAGACTTCACGAGCGTTCTCTGTGTGCAAAAAATAAGCCGAGGGCACAGCCGCACCCAAAAATAACCGCCCGAAGGCCGGGGCGCCTAGTTCGTCCAGCGGAAAAAGGCCACAAAAACGGGTGGGCTATAGCCTTGGGGGGTGGGGCTGGCCAAGTTCGTCCGCCGGACTCGGAATGGGACGAGACTTCGCGAGCGGCCTCTGTGTGCCAAAAATAGGCCGCGGGCACAGCCGTGTACAAAAATAACCACCCGAAGGCCGGGGCCCCAAATATCGTCCGGCGGAAAAAGGCCACAAAAACGGGTGGGCCATATCCTTGGGGGGTGGGGCTGGCCAAGTTCGTCCACCGGACTCGGAATGGGATGAGACTTTGCGAGGGGCCTCCGTGTGCAAAAAATAGGCCGCTGACACAGCCGCCCCCAAAAATAACCGCCCGAAGGCCGGCGCGCCAAGTTCGTGCAGTGGAAAAAGGCCACAAAAACGGGTGGGCTATAGCCTTGGGGGGTGGGGCTGGCCAAGTTCGTCCGCCTGACTAGGAATGGGACTAGACTTTGCAAGTGGCATCTGTGTGCCAAATATAGACCGCGGGCACTGCCTAGTGCCCGCGCCCAAAAATAACCGACCGAAGGCCGGGGCGCCAAGTTCGTCCAGCGGAAAAAGGCCACAAAAACGGGTGGGCTATAGCCTTGGGGGGTAGGGCAGTCCATGTTCGTCCGACGGACTCAGAATGGGGCGAGACTTTGCGATCGGCCTCCGTGTGCCAAAAATAGGCCGTGGCCACAGCCGCGCCCAAAAATAACCGCCCGAAGGCCGGGGCGCCAAGTTCGTCCAGCGGAAAAAGGCCATAAAAACGGGTGGGCTATAGGCTTGGGGGGGTGGGGCTGGCGAAGTTCGTCCACCGGACTCGGAATGGGACGAGACTTTGCGAGCGGCCTCCGTGTGCCAAAAATAGGCCGCGGGCACAGCCGCGTCCAAAAATAACTACCCGAAGGCCGGGGCGCCAAGTCCGTCCAGCGAAAAAAGGCCACAAAAACGGGTGGGCTATAGCCTTGGGGGGTGGGGCTGGCCAAGTTCGTCCGCCGGGCTCGGAATGGGAGGAGACTTTACGAGCGGCCTCCGTGTGCCAAAACTAGGCCGCGGGCACAGCCGCACCCAAAAATAAGAGCACGAACGCCGGGGCGCCAAGTTCGTCCAGCAGAAAAAGGCCACAAAAACGGGTGGCCTATAGCTTTGCGGGGTGGGGTGGGCCAAGCTCGTCCGCCGGACTCGGAATGGGGCGAAACTTTGCGAGCAGCCTCCCTGTGCCAAAAATAAGCCGCGGGAACAGCCGCGCCCAAAAATAACCCCCCGAAGGCCGGGGCGCCAAGTTCGTCTAGCGGAAAAAGGCCAAAAAATCGGGTGGGCTATAGCCTTGGGGGGTGGGGCGGGCCAAGTTCGTCCGCCGGACTCGGAATGGGACGAGACATTGCGAGCGGCCTCCGTGTGCCAAAAATAGGCCGCCAGCACAGCCGTGCCCAAAAATAACCGCCCAAAGGCCGGGGCGCCGAGTTCGTCCAGCGGAAAAAGGCCAAAAAAACGGGTGGGCTATAGCCTTGGGGGTGGGGCTGGCCAAGTTCGTCCGCCAGACTTGGAATGGAGAGAGACTTTGCGAGCGGCCTCCGTGTGCCAAAAATAGGCCGCGGGCACAGCCGCGCCGAAAAATAACATCCCGAAGGCCGGGGCGCCAAGTCCGTCCAGCGAAAAAAGGCCACAAAAACGGGTGGGCTATAGCCTTGGGGGGTGGGGCTGGCCAAGTTCGTCCGCCGGGCTCGGAATGGGGGGAGACTTTGCGAGCGGCCTGCGTGTGCTAAAACTAGGCCGCGGGCACAGCCGCGCCGAAAAATAACCCCCCGAAGGCCGGGGCGCCAAGTCCGTCCAGCGGAAAAAGGCCACAAAAACGGGTGGGCTATAGCCTGGGGGGGTGGGGATGGCCAAGTTCGTCCGCCGGACTCGGAATGGGGCGAGACATGGCGAGTGGCCTCCGTGTGCCAAAAATAGGCCGTGGACACAGCCGCACCCAAAAATAACAGCCCGAACGCCGGGGCGCCAAGTTCGTCCAGGGGAAAAAGGCCACAAAAACGGGTGGGCTATAGCTTTGCGGGGTGGGGCGGGCCAAGCTCGTCCACCGGACTCGGAATGGGACGAGACTTTAAGAGCAGTCTCCGTGTACAAAAAATAAGCCGAGGGCACAATCGCGCCCAAAAATAACCCCCCGAAGGCCGGGGCGCCAAGTTCGTATAGCGGAAAAATGGCCAAAAAACGGGTGGGCTATAGCATTGGGGGGAGGGGCTGGCCAACTTCGTCCGCCGGACTCGGAATGGGGCGAGACTTTGCGAGTGGCCTCCGCTTACCAAAAATTGGCTGCGGACACAGCCGCGCCCAAAAATAACCGCCGAACGCCGGGGCGCCAAGTTCGTCCAGCGGAAAAATGGCAAAAAAACGGGTGGGCTATAGCCTTGCGGGGAGGGGCTGCCCAACTTCGTCCGCCGGACTCGGAATGAGGCGACACTTTGCGAGTGGCCACCGCGTTCCAAAAATAGGCCGCGGGCACAGCCGCGAATAAAAATAGCCGCACAAAGGCCGGGGCGCCAAGTTCGTCCAGCGGAAAAATGGCCAAAAAACGGGTGGGCTATAGCCTTGGGGGGAGGGGCTGGCCAACTTCGTCCGCCGGACTCGGAATAGAGCGAGACTTTGCGAGCGGCCTCCGCGTGCCAAAAATAGGCCGCGGGCACAGCCGTACCCAAAAATAACCGCCCTAAGGCCGGGGCGCCAAGTTCGTCCTGCGGAAAAATGGCCAAAAAACGGGTGGGCTATAGCCTTGGGGGGAGGGGCTGGCCAACTTCGTCCGCCGGACTCGGAATGGGGCGAGACTTTGCGAGCGGCCTCGGTGTGCCAAAAATAGGCCGCAGGAACAGCCGCACCCAAAAATAACCACCCGAAGGCCGCGGCGCCAAGTTCGTCCAGCGGAAAAATGGCCAAAAAACGGGTGGGCTATAGCCTTGGGGGGAGGGGCAGGCCAACTTCGTCCGCCGGACTCGGAATGGGGCGAGACTTTGCGAGCGGCCTCCGCGTGCCAAAAATAGGCCGCGGGCACAGCTGCGACCAAAAATAACCCCCCGAAGGCCGGGGCGCCAAGTTCGTCCAGCGGAAAAAGGCCACAAAAATGGGTGGGCTATAGCCTTGGGGGGTGGGGCTGGCCAACTTCGTCCGCCGGACTAGGAATGGCGCGAGACTTTGCGAGGCACCTCCGTGTGCCAAAAATAGGCCACGGCCACAGCCGCACCCAAAAATACCCGCCCGAAGGCCGGGGCGCCAAGTTCGTCCAGCGGAAAAAGGCCACAAAAACGGGTGGGCTATAGCCTTGGGGGGTGGAGCTGGCCCACTTCGTCCGCCGGACTCGGAATGGCGCGAGACTTTGCGAGGAGTCTCCGTGTGCCAAAAATAGGCCGCGGGCACAGCTGCATCCAAAAATACCAGCCCGAAGGCCGGGGCGCCACGTTCGTCCAGCGGAAAAAGGCCACAAAAACGGGTGGGCTATATCCTTGGGGGGTGGGGCTGGCCAACGTCGTCCGCCGGACTCGGAATGGCGCGAGACTTTGCGAGGCGCCTCCGTGTGCCAAAAATAGGATGCGGGCACAGCCGTACCCAAAAATACCGACCCGAAGGCCGGGTCGCCAAGTTCGTCCAGCGTAAAAAGGCCACAAAAACGGGTGGGCTGTAGCCTCGGGGGGTGGGGCTGGCCAACTTCGTCTGCCGGACTCGGAATGGCGCAAGACTTTGCGAGGCACCTCCGTGTGCCAAAAATAGGCCGCGCGCACAACCGCGCCCAAAAATACCCGCCCGAAGGCCGGGCCGGCAAGTTCGTCCAGCGGAAAAAGGCCACAAAAACGGGTGGGTTATAGCCTTGGGGGGTGGGGCTGGCCAACTTCGTCAGCCGGACTCGGAATGGCGCGAGATTTTGTGAGGTGCCTCCGTGTGCCAAAAATAGGCCGCGGGCACAGCCGCGCCCAAAAATACCCGGCCGAATGCCGGGGTGCCAAGTTCGTCCAGCGGAAAAAGGCCACAAAAACGGGTGGGCTATAGCCTTGGGGGGTGGGGCTGGCCAACTTCGTCCTCCGGACTCGGAATGGCGTGAGACTTTGCGAGGGGACTCCGTGTACCAAAAATAGGCCGCGGGCACAGCCGCGCTCAAAAACAACCGCCCGAAGGCCGGGGCGCCAAGTTCGTCCAGCGGAAAAAGGCTACAAAAATGGGTGGGCTATAGCTTTGGGAGGTGGGGCTGGCCAACTTCGTCTGCCGGACTCGGAATGGCGCGAGACTTTGCGAGGGGTCTCCATATGCCAAAAATAGGCCGCGGGAACAGCCACGTCCAAAAATAACCCCCCGAAGTCCGGGGCGCCAAGTTCGTCCAGCGGAAAAAGGCTACAAAAATGGGTGGGCTATAGCTTTGGGAGGTGGGGCTGGCCAACTTCGTCTGCCGGACTCGGAATGGCGCGAGACTTTGCGAGGGCCCTCCGTGTGACAAAAATAGGCCACGGGCACAGCCGCATCCAAAAATAACCGCCCGAAGGCCGGGGCGCCAAGTTCGTCCAGCGGAAAAAGTCCACAAAAACGGGTGGGCTATAGCCTTGGGGGGTGGGGCTGGCCAACTTCGTCCGCCGGACTCGGAATGGCGCGAGATTTTGTGAGGGGCCTCTGTGTGCCAAAAATAGGCCGCGGGCACAGCCGCGCCCAAAACTAACCGGCCGAAGGCCGGGGTACGAAGGTCGTCCAGCGGAAAGAGGACACAAAAACGGGTGGGCTATAGCCTTGGGAGGTGGGGCTGGCCAACTTCGTCCGCCGATCTCGGAATGGCGCGAGACTTTGCGAGGGCCCTCCATTTGCAAAAAATAGGCAGCGGGCACAGCCGCGCCCAAAAATAACCGGCCGAAGGCCGGGGCGCCTAGTTCGTCCAGCGGAAAAAGGCCACAAAAACGGGTGGGCTATAGCCTTGGGGGGTGGGGCTGCGCCAACTTCGTCCGCCGGACTCGGAATGGCGTGACACTTTGCGAGGCACCTCCGTGTGCCAAAAATAGGCCGAAACCACAGCCGCGCCCAAAAATACCCGCCCGAAGTCCGGGGTGCCAAGTTCGTCCAGCGGAAAAAGGCCACAAAAACAGGTGGGCTATAGCCTTGGGGGGTGGGGCTGGCCAACTTCGTCCGCCGGACTCGGAATGGCGCGAGACTTTGCGAGGGGCCTCCGTGTGCCAAAAATAGGCCGCGTGCACAGTCGCGCCCAAAAATAACTGCACGAAGGCTGGGGCGCCAAGTTCGTCCAGCGGAAAAAGGCCACAAAAACGGGTGGGCTATAGCCTTGGGGGGTGGGGCTGGCCAACTTCGTCCGCCGGACTCGGAATGGCGTGACACTTTGCGAGGCACCTCCGTGTGCCAAAAATAGGCCGCAACCACAGCCGCGTCCAAAAATACCGGCCCGAAGTCCGGGGTGCCAAGTTCGTCCAGCGGAAAAAGGCCACAAAAACAGGTGGGCTATAGCCTTGGGGGGTGGGGCTGGCCAACTTCGTCCGCCGGACTCGGAATGGCGCGAGACTTTGCGAGGGGCCTCCGTGTGCCAAAAATAGGCCGCGTGCACAGTCGCGCCCAAAAATAACTGCACGAAGGCTGGGGCGCCAAGTTCGTCCAGCGGAAAAAGGCCACAAAAACGGGTGGGCTATAGCCTTGGGGGGTGGGGCTGGCCAACTTCGTCCTCCGGACTCGGAATGGCGTGAGACTTTGCGAGGGGACTCCGTGTACCAAAAATAGGCCGCGGGCACAGCCGCGCTCAAAAACAACTGCCCGAAGGCCGGGGCGCCAAGTTCGTCCAGCGGAAAAAGGCCACAAAAACAGGTGGGCTATAGCCTTGGGGGGTGGGGCTGGCCAACTTCGTCCGCCGGACTCGGAATGGCGCGAGACTTTGCGAGGGGCCTCCGTGTGCCAAAAATAGGCCGCGTGCACAGTCGCGCCCAAAAATAACTGCACGAAGGCTGGGGCGCCAAGTTCGTCCAGCGGAAAAAGGCCACAAAAACGGGTGGGCTATAGCCTTGGGGGGTGGGGCTGGCCAACTTCGTCCGCCGGACTCGGAATGGCGTGAGACTTTGCGAGGGGACTCCGTGTACCAAAAATAGGCCGCGGGCACAGCCGCGCTCAAAAACAACCGCCCGAAGGCCGGGGCGCCAAGTTCGTCCAGCGGAAAAAGGCTACAAAAATGGGTGGGCTATAGCTTTGGGAGGTGGGGCTGGCCAACTTCGTCTGCCGGACTCGGAATGGCGTGAGACTTTGCGAGGGGTCTCCATGTGCCAAAAATAGGCCGCGGGAACAGCCACGTCCAAAAATAACCCCCCGAAGTCCGGGGCGCCAAGTTCGTCCAGCGGAAAAAGGCCACAAAAGCGGGTGGGCTATAGCCTTGGGGGGTGGGGATGGCCAACTTCGTCCGCCGGACTCGGAATGGCGCGAGATTTTGTGAGGGGCCTCCGTGTGCCAAAAATAGGCCGCGGGCACAGCCGCGCCCAAAACTAACCGGCCGAAGGCCGAAATCGAAGGTCGATCCAGAGGAAAGAGGACACAAAAACGGGTGGGCTATAGCCTTGGGAGGTGGGGCTGGCCAACTTCGTCCGCCGATCTCGGAATGGCGCGAGACTTTGCGAGGGCCCTCCATTTGCAAAAAATAGGCCGCGGGCACAGCTGCGTCCAAAAATACCCGCCCGAAGGCCGGGGCGCCACGTTCGTCCAGCGGAAAAAGGCCACAAAAACGGGTGGGCTATATCCTTGGGGGGTGGGGCTGGCCAACGTCGTCCGCCGGACTCGGAATGGCGCGAGACTTTGCGAGGCGCCTCCGTGTGCCAAAAATAGGATGCGGGCACAGCCGTACCCAAAAATACCGACCCGAAGGCCGGGTCGCCAAGTTCGTCCAGCGTAAAAAGGCCACAAAAACGGGTGGGCTGTAGCCTCGGGGGGTGGGGCTGGCCAACTTCGTCTGCCGGACTCGGAATGGCGCAAGACTTTGCGAGACACCTCCGTGTACCAAAAATAGGCCGCGCGCACAACCGCGCCCAAAAATACCCGCCCGAAGGCCGGGCCGGCAAGTTTGTCCAGCGGAAAAAGGCCACAAAAACGGGTGGGTTATAGCCTTGGGGGGTGGGGCTGGCCAACTTCGTCAGCCGGACTCGGAATGGCGCGAGATTTTGTGAGGTGCCTCCGTGTGCCAAAAATAGGCCGCGGGCACAGCCGCGCCCAAAAATACCCGGCCGAATGCCGGGGTGCCAAGTTCGTCCAGCGGAAAAAGGCCACAAAAACGGGTGGGCTATAGCCTTGGGGGGTGGGGTGGCCAACTTCGTCCGCCGGACTCGGACTGGCGCGAGACTTTGTGAGGTGCCTCCGTGCGCCAAAAATAGCCGCGGGCACAGCCGCGCCCAAAAATACCCGCACGAAGGCCGGGGCGCCAAGTTCGTCCAGCGGAAAAAGGCCACAAAAACGGGTGGGCTATAACCTTGGGGGGTGGGGCTAGCCCACTTCGTCGGCCGGACTCCGAATGGCGCGAGACTTTGCGAGGCACCTCCGTGTGCGAAAAATAGGCCGCGGGCACAGCCGGGCCCAAAATTACCCTCCCGAAGGCCGGGGCGCCAAGTTTGTCCAGTAGAAAAAGGCCACAAAAAAGGGTGGGCTATAGCCTTGGGGGGTGCGGATGGCCAACTTCGTCCGCCGGACTTGGAATGGCGCGAGACTTTGCGAGTCACCTCCGTATGCCAAAAATAGGCCGCGGGCAAAGCCGCGCCCAAAAATACCAGCCCGAAGGCCGGGGCGCCAAGTTCCTCCAGCGGAAAAAGGCCACAAAAACGGGTGGGCTACAGCCTTGGGGGGTGGGGCTCGGCAACTTCATCCGCCGGACTCGGAATGGCGTGACACTTTACGAGGCACCTCCGTGTGCCAAAAATAGGCCGCAACCACAGCCGCGTCCCAAAATACCGGCCCGAAGTCCGGGGTGCCAAGTTCGTCCAGCGGAAAAAGGCCACAAAAACAGGTGGGCTATAGCCTTGGGGGGTGGGGCTGGCCAACTTCGTCCGCCGGACTCGGAATGGAGCGAGACTTTGCGAGGGGCCTCCGTGTGCCAAAAATAGGCCACGTGCACAGTCGCGCCCAAAAATAACTGCACGAAGGCTGGGGCGCCAAGTTCGTCCAGCGGAAAAAGGCCACAAAAACGGGTGGGCTATAGCCTTGGGGGGTGGGGCTGGCCAACTTCGTCCTCCGGACTCGGAATGGCGTGAGACTTTGCGAGGGGACTCCGTGTACCAAAAATAGGCCGCGGGCACAGCCGCGCTCAAAAACAACCGCCCGAAGGCCGGGGCGCCAAGTTCGTCCAGCGGAAAAAGGCTACAAAAATGGGTGGGCTATAGCTTTGGGAGGTGGGGCTGGCCAACTTCGTCTGCCGGACTCGGAATGGCGCGAGACTTTGCGAGGGGTCTCCATATGCCAAAAATAGGCCGCGGGAACAGCCACGTCCAAAAATAACCCTCCGAAGTCCGGGGCGCCAAGTTCGTCCAGCGGAAAAAGGCCACAAAAGCGGGTGGGCTATAGCCTTGGGGGGTGGGGATGGCCAACTTCGTCCGCCGGACTCGGAATGGCGCGAGACTTTGCGAGGGCCCTCCGTGTGACAAAAATAGGCCGCGGGCACAGCCGCATCCAAAAATAACCGCCCGAAGGCCGGGGCGCCAAGTTCGTCCAGCGGAAAAAGTCCACAAAAACGGGTGGGCTATAGCCTTGGGGGGTGGGGCTGGCCAACTTCGTCCGCCGGACTCGGAATGGCGCGAGATTTTGTGAGGGGCCTCCGTGTGCCAAAAATAGGCCGCGGGCACAGCCGCGCCCAAAACTAACCGGCCGAAGGCCGGGGTACGAAGGTCGTCCAGCGGAAAGAGGACACAAAAACGGGTGGGCTATAGCCTTGGGAGGTGGGGCTGGCCAACTTCGTCCGCCGATCTCGGAATGGCGCGAGACTTTGCGAGGGCCCTCCATTTGCAAAAAATAGGCAGCGGGCACAGCCGCGCCCAAAAATAACCGGCCGAAGGCCGGGGCGCCTAGTTCGTCCAGCGGAAAAAGGCCACAAAAACGGGTGGGCTATAGCCTTGGGGGGTGGGGCTGCGCCAACTTCGTCCGCCGGACTCGGAATGGCGTGACACTTTGCGAGGCACCTCCGTGTGCCAAAAATAGGCCGAAACCACAGCCGCGCCCAAAAATACCCGCCCGAAGTCCGGGGTGCCAAGTTCGTCCAGCGGAAAAAGGCCACAAAAACAGGTGGGCTATAGCCTTGGGGGGTGGGGCTGGCCAACTTCGTCCGCCGGACTCGGAATGGCGCGAGACTTTGCGAGGGGCCTCCGTGTGCCAAAAATAGGCCGCGTGCACAGTCGCGCCCAAAAATAACTGCACGAAGGCTGGGGCGCCAAGTTCGTCCAGCGGAAAAAGGCCACAAAAACGGGTGGGCTATAGCCTTGGGGGGTGGGGCTGGCCAACTTCGTCCGCCGGACTCGGAATGGCGCGAGACTTTGCGAGGGCCCTCCGTGTGACAAAAATAGGCCGCGGGCACAGCCGCATCCAAAAATAACCGCCCGAAGGCCGGCGCCCCAAGTTCGTCCAGCGGAAAAAGTCCACAAAAACGGGTGGGCTATAGCCTTGGGGGGTGGGGCTGGCCAACTTCGTCCGCCGGACTCGGAATGGCGCGAGATTTTGTGAGGGGCCTCCGTGTGCCAAAAATAGGCCGCGGGCACAGCCGCGCCCAAAACTAACCGGCCGAAGGCCGGGGTACGAAGGTCGTCCAGCGGAAAGAGGACACAAAAACGGGTGGGCTATAGCCTTGGGAGGTGGGGCTGGCCAACTTCGTCCGCCGATCTCGGAATGGCGCGAGACTTTGCGAGGGCCCTCCATTTGCAAAAAATAGGCAGCGGGCACAGCCGCGCCCAAAAATAACCGGCCGAAGGCCGGGGCGCCTAGTTCGTCCAGCGGAAAAAGGCCACAAAACGGGTGGGCTATAGCCTTGGGGGGTGGGGCTGCGCCAACTTCGTCCGCCGGACTCGGAATGGCGTGACACTTTGCGAGGCACCTCCGTGTGCCAAAAATAGGCCGAAACCACAGCCGCGCCCAAAAATATCCGCCCGAAGTCCGGGGTGCCAAGTTCGTCCAGCGGAAAAAGGCCACAAAAACAGGTGGGCTATAGCCTTGGGGGGTGGGGCTGGCCAACTTCGTCCGCCGGACTCGGAATGGCGCGAGACTTTGCGATGGGCCTCCGTGTGCCAAAAATAGGCCACGTGCACAGTCGCGCCCAAAAATAACTGTACGAAGGCTGGGGCGCCAAGTTCATCCAGCGGAAAAAGGCGACAAAAACGGGTGGGCTATAGCCTTGGGGGGTGGGGCTGGCCCACTTCGTCCGCCGGACTCGGAATGGCGTGAGACTTTGCGAGGGGCCTCCGTGTACCAAAAATAGGCCGCGGGCACAGCCGCGCTCAAAAACAACCGCCCGAAGGCCGGGGCGCCAAGTTCGTCCAGCGGAAAAAGGCTACAAAAATGGGTGGGCTATAGCCTTGGGAGGTGGGGCTGGCCAACTTCGTCCGCCGGACTCGGAATGGCGCGAGACTTTGCGAGGGGTCTCCATGTGCCAAAAATAGGCCGCGGGAACAGCCACGCCCAAAAATAACCCCCCGAAGTCCGGGGCGCCAAGTTCGTCCAGCGGAAAAAGGCCACAAAAGAGGGTGGGCTATAGCCTTGGGGGGTGGGGATGGCCCACTTCGTCCGCCGGACTCGGAATGGCGCGAGACTTTGCGAGGGCCCTCCGCGTGACAAAAATAGGCCGCGGGCACAGCCGCGTCCAAAAATAACCGCCCGAAGGCCGGGGCGCCAAGTTCGTCCAGCGGAAAAAGGCCACAAAAACGGGTGGGCTATAGCCTTGGGGGGTGGGGCTGGCCAACTTCGTCCGCCGGACTCGGAATGGGGCGAGATTTTGTGAGGGGCCTCCGTGTGCCGAAAATAGGCCGCGGGCACAGCCGCGCCCAAAACTAACCGCCCGAAGGCCGGGGTGCGAAGGTCGTCCAGCGGAAAGAGGACACAAAAACGGGTGGGCTATAGCCTTGGGAGGTGGGGCTGGCCAACTTCGTCCGCCGATCTCGGAATGGCGCGAGATTTTGCGAGGGCCCTCCATTTGCAAAAAATAGGCAGCGGACACAGCCGCGCCCAAAAATAACCGGCCCAAGGCCGGGCGCCAAGTTCGTCCAGTGGAAAAAGGCCACAAAAACGGGTGGGCTATAGCCTTGGGGGGTGGGGCTGCGCCAACTTCGTCCGCCGGACTCGGAATAGCGCGAGACTTTGCGAGGGCCCTCCGTGTACCAAAAATAGGCAGCGGGCATAGCCGCGTCCAAAAATAACCACCCGAAGGCCGGGGCGCCAAGTTTGTCCAGCGGAAAAAGGACACAAAAACGGGTGGGCTATAGCCTTGGGGGGTGGGGCTGGCCAACTTCGTCCGCTGGACTCAGAATGGCGCGAGACTTTGCGAGGGCCCTCCATGTGCCAAAAATAGGCCGCGGGCACAGCCATGCCCAAAAATAACCGCCGAAGGCCGGGGCGCCCAGTTCGTCCAGCGGAAAAAGGCCACAAAAACGGGAGGGCTATAGCCTTGGGGGGTGGAGTTGGCCCACTTCGTCCGCCGGACTCGGAATGGCGCGACACTTTGCGAAGTCCCTCTGTGCGCCAAAATTATACATGGCACAGCCGCACAAAAAAATAACCCCCCAAAGACCGGGGCGCCAAGTTCGTCCAGCGGAAAAAGGCCACAAAAACGGGTGGGCTATAGCCTTGGGGGGTGGGGTTGGCCAACTTTGTCTGCCGGACTGGGAATGGCGCGAGACTTTGCGAGGGCCCTCCGTGTGCCAAAAATAGGCCGCGGACACAGCCGCACCCAAAAATAACCGCCCGAACGCCGGGGCACCAAGTTCCTCCAGCGGAAAAAGGCCACAAAAACGGGTGGGCTATAGCCTTGGGAGGTGGGGCTGGCCAACTTCGTCCGCCGGACTCGGAATGGCGCGAGACTTTGCAAGGCACCTCTGTGTACAAAAGATACGCCGCGGGCACAGCTGCACCCAAAAATACCCGCCCGTATGCCGGGGCGCCAAGTTCGTCCAGCGGAAAAAGGACACAAAAACGGGTGGGCTATAGCCTTGGGGGGTGGGGCTGGCCAACTTCGTCCGCCGGACTCGGAATGGCGCGAGACTTTGCGAGGCGCCTCCGTGTGCCAAAAATAGGCAGCGGGCACTGCCACGCCCAAAAATACCCGCCCGATGGCCGGGGCGCCAAGTTCGTCCAGCGGAAAATGTCCACAAAAACGGGTGGGCTATAGCCTTGGGGGGTGGGGCTGGCCTACTTCGTCCGCCGGACTCGGAATGGCGCGAGACTTTGCGAGGCACCTCCGTGTGCCAAAAATAGGCCGTGGGCACAGCCGCACCCAAAAATACCCGCCCGAAGGCCGGGGCGCCAAGTTCGTCCAGCGGAAAAAGGCCACAAAAATGAGTGGGCTATAGCCTTGGGGGGTGGGGCTGGCCAACTTCGTCCCCCGGACTCGGAATGGCGCGAGACTTTACGAGGCGCCTCCGTGTGCCAAAAATAGGCCGCGGGCACAGCCGCACCCAAAAATACCCGCCCGAAGGCCGGGGCGCCAAGTTCGTCCAGCGGAAAAAGGCCACAAAAATGAGTGGGCTATAGCCTTGGGGGGTGGGGCTGGCCAACTTCGTCCGCCGGACTCGGAATGGCGCGAGACTTTGCGAGGCGCCTCCACGTGCCAAAAATAAGCCGCGGGCACTGCCGCGCCCAAAAATACCCGCCCGAAGGCCGGGGCGCCAAGTTCGTCCAGCGGTAAAAGGCCACAAAAACGGGTGGGCTATAGCCTTGGGGGGGGGGCTGGCCAACTTCGACCGCCGGACTCGGAATGGCGCGAGACTTTGCGAGGCGCCTCCGTGTGCCAAAAATAAGCCGCGTACAAAGCCGCGCCCAAAAATACCCGCCCGAAGGACGGGGCGCCAAGTTCGTCCAGCGGGAAAAGGCCACAAAAATGGGTGGGCTATAGCCTTGGGGGGTGGGGCTGGCCAACTTCGTCCGCCGGACTCGGAATGGCGCGAGACTTTGCGAGGCGCCTCCGTGTGCCAAAAATAGGCCGCGGGCACAGCCGCGCCCAAAAATAACCGCCCGAAGGCCAGGGCGCCAAGTTCGTCCAGCGGAAAAAGGCCACAAAAACGGGTGGGCTATAGCCTTGGGGGGTGGGGCTGGCCGACTTCGTCCGCGGGACTCGGAATGGCGCGAGACTTTACGAGGGCCCTTCGTGTGCCAAAAATAGGCCGCGGGCACAGCCGCGCCCAAAAATAACCGTCCGAAGGCCGCGGCGCCAAGTTCGTCCAGCGGAAAAAGGCCACAAAAACGGGTGGGCTATAGCCCTGGGGGGTGGGGCTGGCCAACTTCGTCCGCTGGACTCGGAATGGCGCAAGACTTTGCGAGGGCCCTCCATGTGCCAAAAATAGGCCGCGGGCACAGCCGTGCCCAAAAATAACCGCCGAAGGCCGGGGCGCCAAGTTCGTCCAGCGGAAAAAGGCCACAAAAATGAGTGGGCTATAGCCTTGGGGGGTGGGGCTGGCCAACTTCGTCCCCCGGACTCGGAACGGCGCGAGACTTTGCGAGGCGCCTCCGTGTGCCAATAATAGGCAGCGGGCACAGCCGCGCCCAAAAATACCAGCCCGAAGGCCGGGGCGCCAAGTTCGTCCAGCCGAAAAAGGCCACAAAAACGGGTGGGCTATAGCCTAGGGGGATGGGGCTGGCCAACTTCGTCCGCCGGACTACGAATGGCGCGAGACTTTGCGAAGTGACTCCGTGGGCCAAAAATAGACCGCGGGCACAGCCGCGCCCAAAATTACCAGCCCGAAGGCCGGGGCGCCAAGGTCGTCCAGCGGAAAAAGGCAACAAAAACGGGTGGGCTATAGCCTTGGGGGGTGGGGCTGTCCAACTTCGTCCGCCGGACTCGGAATGGCGCGAGACTTTGCGAGGCACCTCCACGTGCCAAAAATAAGCCGCGGGCACTGCCGCGCCCAAAAATACCCGCCCGAAGGCCGGGGCGCCAAGTTCGTCCAGCGGTAAAAGGCCACAAAAACGGGTGGGCTATAGCCTTGGGGGGGGGGGCTGGCCAACTTCGAACGCCGGACTCGGAATGGCGCGAGACTTTGCGAGGCGCCCCCGTGTGCCAAAAATAGGCCGCGTACAAAGCCGCGCCCAAAAATTCCCGCCCGAAGGCCGGGGCGCCAAGTTCGTCCAGCGGGAAAAGGCCACAAAAATGGGTGGGCTATTGCCTTGGGGGGTGGGGCTGGCCAACTTCGTCCGCCGGACTCGGAATGGCGCGAGACTTTGCGAGGCGCCTCCGTGTGCCAAAAATAGGCCGCGGACACAGCCGCGCCCAAAAATAACCGCCCGAAGGCCGGGGCGCCAAGTTCGTCCAGCGGAAAAAGGCCACAAAAACGGGTGGGCTATAGCCTTGGGGGGTGGGGCTGGCCGACTTCGTCCGCGGGACTCGGAATGGCGCGAGACTTTACGAGGGCCCTTCGTGTGCCAAAAATAGGCCGCGGGCACAGCCGCGCCCAAAAATAACCGTCCGAAGGCCGCGGCACCAAGTTCGTCCAGCGGAAAAAGGCCACAAAAACGAGTGGGCTATAGCCCTGGGGGGTGGGGCTGGCCAACTTCGTCCGCTGGACTCGGAATGGCGCAAGACTTTGCGAGGGCCCTCCATGTGCCAAAAATAGGCCGCGGGCACAGCCGTGCCCAAAAATAACCGCCGAAGGCCGTGGCGCCAAGTTCGTCCAGCGGAAAAAGGCCACAAAAACGGGAGGGCTATAGCCTTGGGGGGTGGAGTTGGCCAACTTCGTCCGCCGGACTGGGAATGGCGCGAGACTTTGCGAGGGCCCTCCGTGTGCTAAAAATAGGCCGCGGACACAGCCGCGCCCAAAAATAACCGCCCGAACGCGGGGGCACCAAGTTCCTCCAGCGGAAAAAGGCCACAAAAACGGGTGGGCTATAGCCTTGGGAGGTGGGGCTGGCCAACTTCGTCCGCCGGACTCGGAATGGCGCGAGACTTTGCAAGGCACCTCCGTGTACAAAAGATACGCCGCGGGCACAGCTGCACCCAAAAATACCCGCCCGTATGCCGGGGCGCCAAGTTCGTCCAGCGGAAAAAGGACACAAAAACGGGTGGGCTATAGCCTTGGGGGGTGGGGCTGGCCAACTTCGTCCGCCGGACTCGGAATGGCGCGAGACTTTGCGAGGCGCCTCCGTGTGCCAAAAATAGGCAGCGGGCACTGCCACGCCCAAAAATACCCGCCCGATGGCCGGGGCGCCAAGTTCGTCCAGCGGAAAATGTCCACAAAAACGGGTGGGCTATAGCCTTGGGGGGTGGGGCTGGCCCACTTCGTCCGCCGGACTCGGAATGGCGCGAGACTTTGCGAGGCACCTCCGTGTGCCAAAAATAGGCCGCGGGCACAGCCGCACCCAAAAATACCTGCCCGAAGGCCGGGGCGCCAAGTTCGTCCAGCGGAAAAAGGCCACAAAAACGGGTGGGCTATAGCCTTGGGGGGTCGGGCTGGCCGACTTCGTCCGCCGGACTCGGAATGGCACGAGACTTTACGAGGGGCCTCCGTGTGCCAAAAATAGGCCGCGGGCACAGCCGTGTCCAAAAATAACCGCCCGATGGCCGGGGCGCCAAGTTCGTCCAGCGGAAAAAGGCCACAAAAACGGGTGGGCTATAGCCTTGGGCGGTGGGGCTGGCCAACTTCGTCCGCCGGACTCGGAATGGCGTGAGACTTTGCGAGGTGACTCCGTGTGCCAAAAATAGACCGCAGACACAGCTGAGCCCAAAAATACAAGCCCGAAGGCCGGGGCGCCTAGTTCGTCCAGCGGAAAAAGGCCACAAAAACGGGTGGGCTATAGCCTTGGGGGGTGGGGCTGGCCAACTTCGTCCGCCGGACTAGGAATGGCGCGAGACTTTGCAAGGCGGCTCTGTGTGACAAAAATAGGCCGCGGGCACAGCCGCGCCCAAAAATACCCGCCCAAAGGCCGGGTCGCCAAGTTCGTCCATCGGAAAAAGGACACAAAAACGGGTGGGCTATAGGCTTTGGGGGTGGGGCTGGCCAACTTCGTCCGCCGGACTCGGAATGGCGCGAGACTGTGCGAGGCGCCCCCGTGTGCCAAAAATAGGCCGCGGGCACAGCCGCCCCCAAAAATTCCCGCCCGAAGGCCGGGGCGCCAAGTTCGTCCAGCGGAAAAAGGCCACAAAAACGGGTGGGCTATAGCCTTGGGGGGTGGGGCTGGCCCACTTCGTCCGCCGGACTCGGAATGGTGCGAGACTTTGCGAGGGGCCTCTGTGTGCCAAAAATAGGGCACGGGCACAGCCGCGCCCAAAGATACCCGCCCGAAGGCCGGGGCGCCAAGTTCGTCCAGCGAAAAAAGGCCACAAAAACGGGTGGGCTATAGCCTTGGGGGGTGGGGCTGGCCAACTTCGTCCGCCGGACTCGGAATGGCGCGAGACTTTGCGCGGTGCCTCCTTGTGCCAAAAATAGGCTGCGGGCACAGCCGCGCCCAAAAATACCGCCCGAAGGCCGGGACGCCAAGTTCGTCCAGCGGAAAAAGGCCACAAAAACGGGTGGGCTATAGCCTTGGGGGGTCGGGCTGGCCGACTTCGTCCGCCGGACTCGGAATGGCGCGAGACTTTGCAAGGCACCTCCGTGTACAAAAGATACGCCGCGGGCACAGCTGCACCCAAAAATACCCGCCCGTATGCCGGGGCGCCAAGTTCGTCCAGCGGAAAAAGGACACAAAAACGGGTGGGCTATAGCCTTGGGGGGTGGGGCTGGCCAACTTCGTCCGCCGGACTTGGAATGGCGCGAGACTTTGCGAGGCGCCTCCGTGTGCCAAAAATAGGCAGCGGGCACTGCCACGCCCAAAAATACCCGCCCGATGGCCGGGGCGCCAAGTTCGTCCAGCGGAAAATGTCCACAAAAACGGGTGGGCTATAGCCTTGGGGGGTGGGGCTGGCCCACTTCGTCCGCCGGACTCGGAATGGCGCGAGACTTTGCGAGGCACCTCCGTGTGCCAAAAATAGGCCGCGGGCACAGCCGTACCCAAAAATACCTGCCCGAAGGCCGGGGCGCCAAGTTCGTCCAGCGGAAAAAGGCCACAAAAACGGGTGGGCTATAGCCTTGGGGGGTCGGGCTGGCCGACTTCGTCCGCCGGACTCGGAATGGCGCGAGACTTTACGAGGGGCCTCCGTGTGCCAAAAATAGGCCGCGGGCACAGCCGTGTCCAAAAATAACCGCCCGATTGGCTGGGCGCCAAGTTCGTCCAGCGGAAAAAGGCCACAAAAACGGGTGGGCTATAGCCTTGGGCGGTGGGGCTGGCCAACTTCGTCCGCCGGACTCGGAATGGCGTGAGACTTTGCGAGGTGACTCCGTGTGCCAAAAATAGACCGCAGACACAGCTGAGCCCAAAAATACAAGCCCGAAGGCCGGGGCGCCTAGTTCGTCCAGCGGAAAAAGGCCACAAAAACGGGTGGGCTATAGCCTTGGGGGGTGGGGCTGGCCAACTTCGTCCGCCGGACTAGGAATGGCGCTAGACTTTGCAAGGCGGCTCTGTGTGACAAAAATAGGCCGCGGGCACAGCCGCGCCCAAAAATACCCGCCCAAAGGCCGGGTCGCCAAGTTCGTCCATCGGAAAAAGGACACAAAAACGGGTGGGCTATAGGCTTTGGGGGTGGGGCTGGACAACTTCGTCCGCCGGACTCGGAATGGCGCGAGACTGTGCGAGGCGCCCCCGTGTGCCAAAATTAGGCCGCGGGCACAGCCGCGCCCAAAAATTCCCGCCCGAAGGCCGGGGCGCCAAGTTCGTCCAGCGGAAAAAGGCCACAAAAACGGGTGGGCTATAGCCTTGGGGGGTGGGGCTGGCCCACTTCGTCCGCCGGACTCGGAATGGTGCGAGACTTTGCGAGGGGCCTCTGTGTGCCAAAAATAGGGCACGGGCACAGCCGCGCCCAAAGATACCCGCCCGAAGGCCGGGGCGCCAAGTTCGTCCAGCGAAAAAAGGCCACAAAAACGGGTGGGCTATAGCCTTGGGGGGTGGGGCTGGCCAACTTCGTCCGCCGGACTCGGAATGGCGCGAGACTTTGCGCGGTGCCTCCTTGTGCCAAAAATAGGCTGCGGGCACAGCCGCGCCCAAAAATACCGCCCGAAGGCCGGGACGCCAAGTTCGTCCAGCGGAAAAAGGCCACAAAAACGGGTGGGCTATAGCCTTGGGGGGTCGGGCTGGCCGACTTCGTCCGCCGGACTCGGAATGGCGCGAGACTTTGCAAGGCACCTCCGTGTACAAAAGATACGCCGCGGGCACAGCTGCACCCAAAAATACCCGCCCGTATGCCGGGGCGCCAAGTTCGTCCAGCGGAAAAAGGACACAAAAACGGGTGGGCTATAGCCTTGGGGGGTGGGGCTGGCCAACTTCGTCCGCCGGACTCGGAATGGCGCGAGACTTTGCGAGGCACCTCCGTGTGCCAAAAATAGGCAGTGGGCACTGCCACGCCCAAAAATACCCGCCCGATGGCCGGGGCGCCAAGTTTGTCCAGCGGAAAATGTCCACAAAAACGGGTGGGCTATAGCCTTGGGGGGTGGGGCTGGCCCACTTCGTCCGCCGGACTCGGAATGGCGCGAGACTTTGCGAGGCACCTCCGTGTACCAAAAATAGGCCGCGGGCACAGCCGCACCCAAAAATACCTGCCTGAAGGCCGGGGCGCCAAGTTCGTCCAGCGGAAAAAGGCCACAAAAACGGGTGGGCTATAGCCTTGGGGGGTGGGGCTGGCCCACTTCGTCCGCCAGACTCGGAATGGCGCGAGACTTTGCGAGGGCCCTCCGTGTGCCAAAAATAGGCCGCGGGCACAGCCGCGCCCAAAAATAACCGCCCGAAGGCCGGGGCGCCAAGTTCGTCCAGCGGAAAAAGGCCACAAAAACGGGTGGGCTATAGCCTTGGGGGGTCGGGCTGGCCGACTTCGTCCGCCGGACTCGGAATGGCGCGAGACTTTACGAGGGGCCTCCGTGTGCCAAAAATAGGCCGCGGACACAGCCGCGCCCAAAAATAACCGCCCGATGGCCGGGGCGCCAAGTTCGTCCAGCGGCAAAAGGCCACAAAAACGGGTGGGCTATAGCCTTGGGGGGTGGGGCTGGCCAACTTCGTCCGCCGGACTCGGAATGGTGCGAGACATTGCGAGGGCTCTCCGTGTGTCAAAAATAGGCTGCGGGCACAGCCGCGCCCAAAAATACCCGCCTGAAGGCCGGTGCGCCAAGTTCGTCCAGCGGAAAAAGGCCACAAAAACGGGTGGGCTATAGCCTTGTGGGTTGGGCTGGCAAACTTCGTCCGCCGGACTCGGAATGGCGTGAGACTTTACGAGGTGCCTTCGTGTGCCAAAAATAGGCCGGGAGCACAGCCGCGCCCAAAAATACCCCCCCGAAGGCCGGGGCGCCAAGTTCGTCCAGCGGTAAAAGGCCACAAAAACGGGTGGGCTATAGCCTTGGGGGGTGGGGCTGGCCATCTTCGTCCGCCGGACTCGGAATGGCGCGAGACTTTGTGAGGCACCTCCGTGTGCAAAAAATAGGCCGCGGGCACAGCCGCGCCCAAAAAATAACCGCCCGATGGCCGGGGCGCCAAGTTCGTCCAGCGGAAAAAGGCCACAAAAACGGGTGGGCTATAGCCTTGGGAGGTGGGGCTGGCCCACTTCGTCCGCCGGACTAGGAATGGTGCGAGACATTGCGAGGGCTCTCCGTGTGTCAAAAATAGGCCGCGGGCACAGCCGCGCCCAAAAATAACCGCCCGAAGGCCGGGGCGCCAAGTTCGTCCAGCGGAAAAAGGCCCCAAAAACGGGTGGGCTATAGCCTTGGTGGGTGGGGCTGGCCCACTTCGTTCGCCAGACTCGGAATGGTGCGAGACTTTGCGAGGGCCCTCCGTGTGCCAAAAATAGGCCGCGGGCACAGCCGCGCCCATAAATAACCGCCCGAAGGCCGGGTCGCCAAGTTCGTCCAGCGGAAAAAGGCCACAAAAACGGGTGGGCTATAGCCTTGGGGGGTGGGGTTGGCCAACTTCGTCCGCCGGACTCGGAATGGCGCGAGACTTTACGCGTGGCCTCCGTGTGCCAAAAATAGTCCATGGGCACAGCCGCGCCCAAAAATAACCGCCCAAAGGCCGGGGCGCCAAGTTCGTCCAGCGGAAAAAGGCCATAAAAACGGGTGGGCTATAGCCTTGGGGGGTGGGGCTGGCCAACTTCGTCCTCCGGACTCGGAATGGCACGAGACTTTGCGAGGGGCCTCCGTGTGCCAAAAATAGGCCGTGGGCACAGCCGCGCCCAAAAATAACTGCCCGAAAGCCGAGGCGCCAAGTTCGTCCAGCGGAAAAAGGCCAAAAAAATGGGTGGGCTATAGCCTTGGGAGGTGGGGCTGGCCAACTTCGTCCGCCGGACTCGGAATTGCGCGAGACTTTGCGATGGGCCTCCGTGGGCCAAAAATAGGCCACGGGCTGAGCCGTACCCAAAAATAACCCTCCGAAGGCCGGGTCGCCAAGTTCGTCCAGAGGAAAAAGGCCACAAAAACGGGTGGGCTATAGCCTTGGTGGGTGGGGCTGGCCCACTTCGTTCGCCAGACTCGGAATGGTGCGAGACTTTGCGAGGGCCCTCCGTGTGCCAAAAATAGGCCGCGGGCACAGCCGCGCCCATAAATAACCGCCCGAAGGCCGGGTCGCCAAGTTCGTCCAGCGGAAAAAGGCCACAAAAACGGGTGGGCTATAGCCTTGGGGGGTGGGGTTGGCCAACTTCGTCCGCCGGACTCGGAATGGCGCGAGACTTTACGGGTGGCCTCCGTGTGCCAAAAATAGTCCATGGGCACAGCCGCGCCCAAAAATAACCGCCCAAAGGCCGGGGCGCCAAGTTCGTCCAGCGGAAAAAGGCCATAAAAACGGGTGGGCTATAGCCTTGGGGGGTGGGGCTGGCCAACTTCGTCCTCCGGACTCGGAATAGCACGAGACTTTGCGAGGGGCATCCGTGTGCCAAAAATAGGCCGTGGGCACAGCCGCGCCCAAAAATAACTGCCCGAAAGCCGAGGCGCCAAGTTCGTCCAGCGGAAAAAGGCCAAAAAAATGGGTGGGCTATGGCCTTGGGAGGTGGGGCTGGCCAACTTCGTCCGCCGGACTCGGAATTGCGCGAGACTTTGCGATGGGCCTCCGTGGGCCAAAAATAGGCCATGGGCTGAGCCGTACCCAAAAATAACCCTCCGAAGGCCGGGTCGCCAAGTTCGTCCAGAGGAAAAAGGCCACAAAAACGGGTGGGCTATAGCCTTGGTGGGTGGGGCTGGCCCACTTCGTCCGCCGGACTCGGAATGGTGCGAGACTTTGCGAGCGCCCTCCGTGTGCCAAAAATAGGCCGCGGGCACAGCCGCGCCCAAAAATAACCGGCCGAAGGCCGGGTCGCCAAGTTCTTCCAGCGGAAAAAGGCCACAAAAACGGGTGGGCTATAGCCTTGGTGGGTGGGGCTGGCCCACTTCGTTCGCCAGACTCGGAATGGTGCGAGACTTTGCGAGGGCCCTCCGTGTGCCAAAAATAGGCCGCGGGCACAGCCGCGCCCATAAATAACCGCCCGAAGGCCGGGTCGCCAAGTTCGTCCAGCGGAAAAAGGCCACAAAAACGGGTGGGCTATAGCCTTGGGGGGTGGGGTTGGCCAACTTCGTCCGCCGGACTCGGAATGGCGCGAGACTTTACGGGTGGCCTCCGTGTGCCAAAAATAGTCCATGGGCACAGCCGCGCCCAAAAATAACCGCCCAAAGGCCGGGGCGCCAAGTTCGTCCAGCGGAAAAAGGCCATAAAAACGGGTGGGCTATAGCCTTGGGGGGTGGGGCTGGCCAACTTCGTCCTCCGGACTCGGAATGGCACGAGACTTTGCGAGGGGCCTCCGTGTGCCAAAAATAGGCCGTGGGCACAGCCGCGCCCAAAAATAACTGCCCAAAAGCCGGGGCGCCAAGTTCGTCCAGCGGAAAAAGGCCAAAAAAATGGGTGGGCTATGGCCGTGGGAGGTGGGGCTGGCCAACTTTGTCCGCCAGACTCGGAATTGCGAGAGACTTTGCGATGGGCCTCCGTGGGCCAAAAATAGGCCGCGGGCACAGCCACGCCCAAAAATAACCGTCCGAAGGCCGGGGCGCCAATGTCCTGCGGAAAAAGGACACAAAAACGGGTGGGCTATAGCCTTGCGAGGTGGGGATGGCCCACTTCATCCGCCGGACTCGGAATGGCGCGAGACTTTGCGAGGGGCCTCCGTGTGCCAAAAATAGGACGCAGGCACAGCCGCACCCAAAAATAACCGCCCGAAAGCCGGGGCGCCAAGTTCGTCCAGCGGAAAGAGGCCACAAAAACGGGTGGGCTATAGCCTTGGGGGGTGGGGCTGGCCAACTTCGTCCGCCGGACTCGGAATGGCGCGAGAATTTGCGAGGGGCCTCCGTATGCCAAATATAGGCCGCGGGCACAGCCACGCTCAAAAATAACCGCCGGAAGGTCGGGGCGCCAAGTTCGTCCAGCGGAAAAACGCCACAAAAACGGGTGGGCTATAGCCTTGGGAGGTGGGCCTGGCCAACTTCGTCCGCCGGACTCAGAATGGCGCGAGACTTTGCGAGGCGCCTCCGTGTGCCAAAAATAGGCAGCGGGCACTGCCACGCCCAAAAACACCCGCCCGATGGCCGGGGCGCCAAGTTCGTCCAGCGGAAAATGTCCACAAAAACGGGTGGGCTATAGCCTTGGGGGGTGGGGCTGGCCCACTTCGTCCGCCGGACTCGGAAAGGCGCGAGACTTTGCGAGGGGCCTCCGTGTGCCAAAAATAGGCCGCGGGCACAGCCGCGCCCAAAAATAACCGCCCGAAGGCCGGGGCGCCAAGTTCGTCCAGCGGAAAAAGGCCACAAAAACGGGTGGGCTATAGCCTTGGGAGGTGGGGCTGGCCAACTTCGTCCGCCGGACTAGGAATCGTGCGAGACTTTGCGAGGGCCCTCCGTGTGCCAAAAATAGGCCGCGGGCACAGCCGCGCCCAAAAATAACCGCCCGAAGGCCGGGGCGCCAAGTTCGTCCAGCGGAAAAAGGCCGCAAAAACGGGTGGGCTATAGCCTTGGGGGGTGGGGCTGGCCAACTTCGTCCGCCGGACTCGGAATGGTGCGAGACTTTGCGAGGGCCCTCCGTGTGCCAAATATAGGCCGTGGGCACAGCCGCGCCCAAAAATAACCGCCCGAAGGCCGGGTCGCCAAGTTCGTCCAGCGGAAAAAGGCCACAAAAACGGGTGGGCTATAGCCTTGGGGGGTGGGGTTGGCCAACTTCGTCCGCCGGACTCGGAATGGTGCGAGACTTTGCGAGGGGCCTCCGTGTGCCAAAAATAGGCCGCGGGCATAGCCGCGCCCAAAAATAACTGCCCGAAAGCCGGGGCGCCAAGTTCGTCCAGCGGAAAAAGGCCAAAAAAATGGGTGGGCTATGGCCTTGGGAGGTGGGGCTGGCCGACTTCGTCCGCCGGACTCGGAATTGCGAGAGACTTTGCGATGGGCCTCCGTGGGCCAAAAATAGGCCGCGGGCACAGCCACGCCCAAAAATAACCGCCCGAAGGCCGGGGCGCCAATGTCCTGCGGAAAAAGGACACAAAAACGGGTGGGCTATAGCCTTGCGAGGTGGGGATGGCCAACTTCGTCCGCCGGACTCGGAATGGCGCGAGACTTTGCGAGGGGCCTCCGTGTGCCAAAAATAGGACGCAGGCACAGCCGCACCCAAAAATAACCGCCCGAAAGCCGGGGCGCCAAGTTCGTCCAGCGGAAAGAGGCCACAAAAACGGGTGGGCTATAGCCTTGGGGGGTGGGGCTGGCCAACTTCGTCCGCCGGACTCGGAATGGCGCGAGACTTTGCGAGGCGCCTCCGTGTTCCAAAAATAGGCAGCGGACACTGCCACGCCCAAAAATACCCGCCCGATGGCCGGGGCGCCAAGTTCGTCCAGCGGAAAAACGCCACAAAAACGGGTGGGCTATAGCCTTGGGAGGTGCGCCTTGCCAACTTCGTCCGCCGGACTCGGAATGGCGCGATACTTTGCGAGGCGCCTCCGTGTGCCAAAAATAGGCCGCGGGTACAGCCGCGCCCAAAAATAACCGCCCGAAGGCCGGGGCGCCAAGTTCGTCCAGCGGAAAAAGGCCACAAAAACGGGTGGGCTATAGCCTTGGGAGGTGGGGCTGGCCAACTTCGTCCGCCGGACTAGGAATCGTGCGAGACTTTGTGAGGGCCCTCCGTGTGCCAAAAATAGGCCGCGGGCACAGCCGCGCCCAAAAATAACCGCCCGAAGGCCGGGGCGCCAAGTTCGTCCAGCGGAAAAAGGCCGCAAAAACGGGTGGGCTATAGCCTTGGGGGGTGGGGCTGGCCAACTTCGTCCGCCGGACTCGGAATGGTGCGAGACTTTGCGAGGGCCCTCCGTGTGCCAAATATAGGCCGTGGGCACAGCCGCGCCCAAAAATAACCGCCCGAAGGCCGGGTCGCCAAGTTCGTCCAGCGAAAAAGGCCACAAAAACGGGTGGGCTATAGCCTTGGGGAAGTGGGGTTGGCCAACTTCGTCCGCGGACTCGGAATGGTGCGAGACTTTGCGAGGGGCCTCCGTGTGCCAAAAATAGACGCGGGCATAGCCGCGCCCAAAAATAACTGCCCGAAAGCCGGGGCGCCAAGTTCGTCCAGCGGAAAAAGGCCAAAAAAATGGGTGGGCTATGGCCTTGGGAGGTGGGGCTGGCCGACTTCGTCCGCCGGACTCGGAATTGCGAGAGACTTTGCGATGGGCCTCCGTGGGCCAAAAATAGGCCGCGGGCACAGCCACGCCCAAAAATAACCGCCCGAAGGCCGGGGCGCCAATGTCCTGCGGAAAAAGGACACAAAAACGGGTGGGCTATAGCCTTGCGAGGTGGGGATGGCCAACTTCGTCCGCCGGACTCGGAATGGCGCGAGACTTTGCGAGGGGCCTCCGTGTGCCAAAAATAGGACGCAGGCACAGCCGCACCCAAAAATAACCGCCCGAAAGCCGGGGCGCCAAGTTCGTCCAGCGGAAAGAGGCCACAAAAACGGGTGGGCTATAGCCTTGGGGGGTGGGGCAGGCCAACTTCGTCCGCCGGACTCGGAATGGCGCGAGACTTTGCGAGGCGCCTCCGTGTGCCAAAAATAGGACGCAGGCACAGCCGCACCCAAAAATAACCGCCCGAAAGCCGGGGCGCCAAGTTCGTCCAGCGGAAAGAGGCCACAAAAACGGGTGGGCTATAGCCTTGGGGGGTGGGGCTGGCCAACTTCGTCCGCCGGACTCGGAATGGTGCGAGACTTTGCGAGGTCCCTCCGTGTGCCAAATATAGGCCGTGGGCACAGCCGCGCCCAAAAATAACCGCCCGAAGGCCGGGGCGCCAAGTTCGTCCATCGGAAAAAGGCCACAAAAACGGGTGGGCTACAGCCTTGGGAGGTGGGCCTGGCCAACTTCGTCCGCCGGACTCGGAAGGGTGCGAGACTTTGCGAGGGGCCTCCGTGTGTCAAAAATAGGCCGCCGCCTCAGCCGTGCCCAAAAATAACCGCCAGAAGGCTGGGGCGCCAAGTTCGTCCAGCGGAAAAAGGCCACAAAAACGAGTGGGCTATAGCCTTGGGGGGTGGGCCTGGCCAACTTCGTCCGCCGGACTCGGAAGGGTACGAGACTTTGCGAGGGGCCTCCGTGTGTCAAAAATAGGCCGCCGCCTCAGCCGTGCCCAAAAATAACCGCCAGAAGGCTGGGGCGCCAAGTTCGTCCAGCGGAAAAAGGCCACAAAAACGAGTGGGCTATAGCCTTGGGGGGTGGGCCTGGCCAACTTCGTCCGCCGGACTAGGAATGGCGCGACACTTACCGAGGGGCCTCCGTGTGCCAAAAATAGGCCGCGGGCACAGCCGCGCCCAAAAATAACCCCCCGAAGGCCGGGGTGCCAAGTTCGTCCAGCGGAAAAAGGCCACAAAAACGGGTGGCCGATAGCCTTGGGGGGTGGGGCTGGCCAACTTCGTCCGCCGAACTCGGAATGGCGCGAGACTTTGTGAGGGCCCTCCGTGTGCCAAAAATAGGCAGCGGCCATAGCCGCGCCCAAAAATAACCGCCCGAAGGCCGGGTCGCCAAGTTCGTCCAGCGAAAAAAGGCCACAAAAACGGGTGGGCTATAGCCTTGGGGGGTGGGGTTGGCCAACTTCGTCCGCCGGACTCGGAATGGTGCGAGACTTTGTGAGGGGCCTCCATGTGCAAAAAATAGGCCGCGGGCATAGCCGCGCCCAAAAATAACTGCCCGAAAGCCGGGGCGCCAAGTTCGTCCAGCGGAAAAAGGCCAAAAAAATGGGTGGGCTATGGCCTTGGGAGGTGGGGCTGGCCAACTTCGTCCGCCGGACTAGGAATGGCGCGACACTTTGCGAGGGGCCTCCGTGTGCCAAAAATAGGCCGCGGGCACAGCCGCGCCCAAAAATAACCCCCCGAAGGCCGGGGCGCCAAGTTCGTCCAGCGGAAAAAGGCCTCAAAAACGGGTGGGCTGCCTTGGGGGGTGGGGCTGGCCCACTTCGTCCACCAGACTCGGAATGGCGTGGGAATTTGGGAGGGGCCTCCGTGTGCCAAAATTAGGCCGCGGGCACAGCCACGCCCAAAAATAACCGCCTGAAGGCCGGGGCGTCAAGTTCGTCCAGCGGAAAATGGCCACAAAAACGGGTGGCCTACAACCTTGGGGGGTGGGGCTGGCCAACTTCGTCCGCCGGACTCGGAATGGCGCGAGACTTTGCGAGGGCCCTCCGTGTGCCAAAAATAGGCCGCGGGCAAGTCCGCGCCCAAAAAGAACCGTCCAAAGGCCGGGGCGCCAAGTTCGTCCAGCGGAGAAAGGCCACAAAAACGGGTGGGCTATAGCCTTGGGGGGTGGGGCTCCCCAACTTCGTCCGCCAGACTCGGAATGGCGCGAGACTTTGCGAGGGCCCTCCGTGTGCGAAAAATAGGCCGCGGGCACAGCCGCGTCCAAAAATAACAGCCCGAAGGCCGGGGCGCCAAGTTCGTCCAGCGGAAAAAGGCCTCAAAAACAGGTGGGCTATAGCCTTGGGGGGTGGGGCTCCCCAACTTCGTCCGCCAGACTCGGAATGGCGCGGGAATTTGGGAGGGGCCTCCGTGTGCCAAAATTAGGCCGCGGGCACAGCCACGCCCAAAAATAACCGCCCGAAGGCCGAGGCGCCAAGTTCGTCCAGCGGAAAAAGGCCACAAAAACGGGTGGGCTGTAGACTTGGGGGGTGGGGCTGGCCCACTTCATCCACCGGACTCGGAATGGCGCGACACTTTGCGAGGGCCCTCCGTGTGCCAAAAATAGGCCGCGGGCAAGGCCGCGCCCAAAAAGAACCGTCCGAAGGCCGGGGCGTCAAGTTCGTCCAGCGGAAAATGGCCACAAAAACGGGTGGCCTATAGCCTTGGGGGGTGGGGCTGGCCAACTTCGTCCGCCGGACTCGGAATGGCGCGAGACTTTGCGAGGGCCCTCCGTGTGCCAAAAATAGGCCGCGGGCAAGTCCGCGCCCATAAAGAACCGTCCGAAGGCCGGGGCGCCAAGTTCGTCCAGCGGAGAAAGGCCACAAAAACGGGTGGGCTATAGCCTTGGGGGGTGGGGCTCCCCAACTTCGTCCGCCAGACTCGGAATGGCGCGAGACATTGCGAGGTGCCTCCGTGTGCTAAAAATAGGCCGCGGACACAGCCGTGCCAAAAAATACCCGCCCGAAGGCCGGGGCGCCAAGTTCGTCCAGCGGAAAAAGGCCACAAAAACGGGTGGGCTATAGCCTTGTAGGGTGGGGCTCGCCAACTTCGTCCGCCAGACTCGGAATGGCGCGAGACTTGGCGAGGTGCCTCCGTGTGCCAAAAATAGGCCGCGGGCACAGCCGCGCCTAAAAATACCCGCCCGAAGGCCGGGGCGCCAAGTTCGTCCAGCGGAAAAAGACCTCAAAAACGGGTGGGCTATAGCCTTAGGGGGTGGGGCTGGCCAACTTCGTCCGCCGGACTCGGAATGGCGCGAGACTTTGCGAGGCACCTCCGTGTGCCAAAACTAGGCCGCGGGCACAGCCGCGCCCAAAAATACCTGCCCGAAGGCCGGGGCGCCAAGTTCGTCCAGCGGAAAAAGGCCACAAAAACGGGTGGGCTATAGCCTTGGGTGGTGGGGCTGGCCAACTTCGTCCGCCGGACTCGGAATGGCGCGAGACTTTACGAGGGCCCTCCGTGTGCCAAAAATAGGCCGCGGACACAGCCACGCCCAAAAATAACCGCTCGAAGGCCGGGGCGCCAATGTCCTGCGGAAAAAGGCCACAAAAACGGGTGGGCTATAGCCTTAGGAGGTGGGGATGGCCGCCTTCGTCCGCCGGACTCGGAATGGCGCGAGACTTTGCGAGGGGCCTCCGTGTATCAAAAATAGGCCATAGCCTGAGCCGTGCCCAAAAATAACCCTTCTAAGGCCGGGGCGCCAAGTTCGTCCAGCGGAAAAAGGCCACAAAAACGGGTGGGCTATAGCTTGGG
>JAUJEF010000334.1:0-24806 GCA_030444885.1 Citrus sp. QX-2021 | reverse complement strand
TTGTGGACATTTTCCGCTGGACGACTTGGCGCCCGGCCATCGGGCGGGTATTTTTGGGCGTGGCAGTGCCCGCTGCCTATTTTTGGCACACGGAGGCGCCTCGTAAAGTCTCGCGCCATTCCAAGTCCGGGGCGGACGGGTTGGCCAGCCCCACCCCCAAGGCTATAGCCCACCCGTTTTTGTGTCCTTTTTCCGCTGGACGAACTTGGCGCCCGGCATACGGGCGGGTATTTTTGGGTGCAGCTGTGCCACAGCGCGTATCTTTGTACACAGAGGTGCCTTGCAAAGTCTCGCGCCATTCCGAGTCCGGCGGACGAAGTTGGCCAGCCCCACCGCCCAAGGCTATAGCCCACCCGTTTTTGTGGCCTTTTTCCGCTGGAGGAACTTGGGGCCCCGGCGTGCGGGCGGTTATTTTTCGGGCGGCTGTGTCCGCGGCCTATTTTTGCACACGGAGGGCCCTCGCAAAGTCTCGCGCCATTCCCAGTCCGGCAGACAAGTTGGCCAACCCCCCCCCCCCACGCTATATCCCACCCCGTTTTGTGGCCTTTTTCCGCTGGACGAACTTGGCGCCCCGGTCTTTGGGGGGTTATTTTTTTGTGCGGCTGTGCCCGCGGCATAATTTTGGCGCACAGAGGGACTTCGCAAAGTGTCGCGCCATTCCGAGTCCGGCGGACGAAGTGGGCCAGCGCCACCCCCCAAGGCTATAGCCCACCCGTTTTTGTGGCCTTTTTCCGCTGGACGAACTTGGCGCCCCGGCCTTCGGCGGTTATTTTTGGGCATGGCTGTGCCCGCGGCCTATTTTTGGCACATGGAGGGCCCTCGAAAAGTCTCGCGCCATTCTGAGTCCAGCGGACGAAGTTGGCCAGCCCCACCCCCCAAGGCTATAGCCCACCCGTTTTTGTGTCCTTTTTCCGCTGGACAAACTTGGCGCCCCGGCCTTCGGGCGGTTATTTTTGGACGCGGCTATGCCCGCTGCCTATTTTTGGTACACGGAGGGCCCTCGCAAAGTCTCGCGCCATTCCGAGTCCGGCGGACGAAGTTGGCGCAGCCCCACCCCCCAAGGCTATAGCCCACCCGTTTTTGTGGCCTTTTTCCGCTGGACGAACTTGGCGCCCGGCCTTCGGCCGGTTATTTTTGGGCGCGGCTGTGTCCGCTGCCTATTTTTTGCAAATGGAGGGCCCTCGCAAAATCTCGCGCCATTCCGAGATCGGCGGACGAAGTTGGCCAGCCCCACCTCCCAAGGCTATAGCCCACCCATTTTTGTGTCCTCTTTCCGCTGGACGACCTTCGCACCCCGGCCTTCGGGCGGTTAGTTTTGGGCGCGGCAGTGCCCATGGCTATTTTCGCACACGGAGGCCCCTCACAAAATCTCGCCCCATTCCGAGTCCGCGGGACGGTTGGCCAGCCCCACCCCCAAGGCTATAGCCCACCCGTTTTTGTGGCCTTTTCCGCTGGACGAACTTGGCGCCCGGCCTTCGGCGGTTATTTTTGACGCGGCTGTGCCCGCGGCCTATTTTTGTCACGCGGAGGGCCCTCGCAAAGTCTCGCGCCATTCCGAGTCCGAGCGGACGGCGTGGGCCATCCCCACCCCCAAGGCTATAGCCCACCCTCTTTGTGGCCTTTTTCCGCTGGACGAACTTGGCGCCCGGACTTCGGGGTTATTTTTGGACGTGGCTGTTCCCAGCGGCCTATTTTTGGCACATGGAGACCCTCGCAGTCTCGCGCCATTCCGAGTCCGCGGACGGTTGGCCAGCCCCACCTCCCAAGGCTATAGCCCACCCATTTTTGTAGCCTTTTTCCGCTGGACGAACTTGGCGCCCGGCCTTCGGGCGGTTGTTTTTGAGCGCGGCTGTGCCGCGGCCTATTTTTGGTACACGGAGGCCCCTCGCAAAGTCTCACGCCATTCCGAGTCCGGCGCGGACGGGCGGGCCAGCCCCACCCCCAAGGCTATAGCCCACCCGCTTTTGTCGCCTTTTTCCGCTGGACGAACTTGGCGCCCAGCCTTCGTACAGTTATTTTTAGGCGCGACTGTGCACGTGGCCTATTTTTGGCACACGGACGCCCATCGCAAAGTCTCGCGCCATTCCGAGTCCGGGACGACGGTTGGCCAGCCCCACCCCCAAGGCTATAGCCCACCCGTTTTTGTGGCCTTTTTCCGCTGGACGAACTTGGCGCCCCAGCCTTCGTGCAGTTATTTTTGGCGCGACTGTGCACGCTGCCTATTTTTGGCACACGGAGGCCCTCGCAAGGTCTCGCGCCATTCCGAGTCCGGCGGACCAGAAGTTGGCCAGCCCCACCCCCAAGGCTATAGCCCACCTGTTTTGTGGCCTTTTTCCGCTGGACGAACTTGGCACCCGACTTCGGGCGGGTATTTTTTGGCGCGGCTGTGGTTTCGGCCTATTTTTGGCACACGGAGGTGCCTCGCAAAGTGTCACGCCATTCCGAGTCCGGCGGACGGTTGGCGCAGCCCCACTTCCCAAGGCTATAGCCCACCCGCTTTGTGGCCTTTTTCCGCTGGACGAACTAGGCGCTCGGCCTTCGGCCGGTTATTTTTGGGCGCGGCTGTGCCCGCTGCCTATTTTTTGCAAATGGAGGGCCCTCGTAAAGTCTCGCGCCATTCCGAGAACGGCGGACGAAGTTGGCCAGCCCCACCACCCAAGGCCATAGCCCACCCGTTTTTGTGTCCTATTTCCGCTGCACGACCCAGATACTTCGCCTTCGGCCGGTTAGTTTTGGCGCGGCTGTGCCCGCTGCCTATTTTTTGCACACGGAGGGCCCTCTCAAACTCTCGCGCCATTCCGAGATCGGCGGACGAAGTTGGCCAGCCCCACCCCCCAAGGCTATAGCCCACCCGTTTTTGTGGACTTTTTCCGCTGGACGAACTTGGCGCCCCGGCCTTCGGGCAGTTATTTTTGGATGCGGCTGTGCCCGCGGCCTATTTTTGTCACACGGAGGGCCCTCGCAAAGTCTCGCGCCATTCCGAGTCCGGCGGACGAAGTTGGCCATCCCCACCCCCCAAGGCTATAGCCCACCCGCTTTTGTGGCCTTTTTCCGCTGGACGAACTTGGCGCCCCGGACTTCGGAGGGTTATTTTTGGACGTGGCTGTTCCCGCGGCCTATTTTTGGCATATGGAGACCCCTCGCAAAGTCTCGCGCCATTCCGAGTCCGGCAGACGAAGTTGGCCAGCCCCACCTCCCAAAGCTATAGCCCACCCATTTTTGTAGCCTTTTTCCGCTGGACGAACTTGGCGCCCCGGCCTTCGGGCGGTTGTTTTTGAGCGCGGCTGTGCCCGCGGCCTATTTTTGGTACACGGAGTCCCCTCGCAAAGTCTCACGCCATTCCGAGTC
Organism: Citrus sp. QX-2021; assembly: GCA_030444885.1. Classification (NCBI taxonomy): domain Eukaryota; kingdom Viridiplantae; phylum Streptophyta; class Magnoliopsida; order Sapindales; family Rutaceae; genus Citrus; species Citrus sp. QX-2021. Next base: position 21,458 of record JAUJEF010000334.1, on the reverse strand, counting down.
CGGAGGACGAAGTTGGCCAGCCCCACCCCCCAAGGCTATAGCCCACCCGTTTTTGTGGCCTTTTTCCGCTGGACGAACTTGGCGCCCCAGCCTTCGTGCAGTTATTTTTGGGCGCGACTGTGCACGCGGCCTATTTTTGGTACACGGAGGCCCCTCGCAAAGTCTCGCGCCATTCCGAGTCCGGCGGACGAAGTTGGCCAGCCCCACCCCCCAAGGCTATAGCCCACCCGTTTTTGTGGCCTTTTTCCGCTGGAGGAACTTGGTGCCCCGGCCTTCGGGCTGGTATTTTTGGGCGCGGCTGTGCCCGCGGCCTATTTTTGGCATACGGAGGCGACTCGCAAAGTCTCGCGCCATTCCAAGTCCGGCGGACGAAGTTGGCCATCCGCACCCCCCAAGGCTATAGCCCACCCTTTTTTGTGGCCTTTTTCTACTGGACAAACTTGGCGCCCCGGCCTTCGGGTGGGTATTTTTGGGCCCGGCTGTGCCCGCGGCCTATTTTTCGCACACGGAGGTGCCTCGCAAAGTCTCGCGCCATTCGGAGTCCGGCCGACGAAGTGGGCTAGCCCCACCCCCCAAGGTTATAGCCCACCCGTTTTTGTGGCCTTTTTCCGCTGGACGAACTTGGCGCCCCGGCCTTCGTGCGGGTATTTTTGGGCGCGGCTGTGCCCGTGGCTATTTTTGGCGCACGGAGGCACCTCACAAAGTCTCGCGCCAGTCCGAGTCCGGCGGACGAAGTTGGCCACCCCACCCCCCAAGGCTATAGCCCACCTGTTTTTGTGGCCTTTTTCCACTGGACGAACTTGGCACCCCGGACTTCGGGCCGGTATTTTTGGACGCGGCTGTGGTTGCGGCCTATTTTTGGCACACGGAGGTGCCTCGCAAAGTGTCACGCCATTCCGAGTCCGGCGGATGAAGTTGCCGAGCCCCACCCCCCAAGGCTGTAGCCCACCCGTTTTTGTGGCCTTTTTCCGCTGGAGGAACTTGGCGCCCCGGCCTTCGGGCTGGTATTTTTGGGCGCGGCTGTGCCCGCGGCCTATTTTTGGCATACGGAGGCGACTCGCAAAGTCTCGCGCCATTCCAAGTCCGGCGGACGAAGTTGGCCATCCGCACCCCCCAAGGCTATAGCCCACCCTTTTTTGTGGCCTTTTTCTACTGGACAAACTTGGCGCCCCGGCCTTCGGGTGGGTATTTTTGGGCCCGGCTGTGCCCGCGGCCTATTTTTCGCACACGGAGGTGCCTCGCAAAGTCTCGCGCCATTCGAGTCCGGCCGACGGGTGGGCTAGCCCCACCCCCAAGGTTATAGCCCACCCGTTTTGTGGCCTTTTTCCGCTGGACGAACTTGGCGCCCGGCCTTCGTGCGGGTATTTTTAGGCGCGGCTGTGCCCATGGCTATTTTGCGCGCACGGAGGCACCTCACAAAGTCTCGCGCCAGTCCGAGTCCGCGGACGAAGTTGGCCACCCCACCCCCCAAGGCTATAGCCCACCCGTTTTTGTGGCCTTTTTCCGCTGGACGAACTTGGCACCCCGGCATTCGGCCGGGTAGTTTTGGGCGCGGGTGTGCCCGCGGCCTATTTTTGGCACACGAAGGCACCTCACAAAATCTCGCGCCATTCCGAGTCCGGCTGACGAAGTTGGCCAGCCCCACCCCCCAAGGCTATAACCCACCCGATTTTGTGGCCTTTTTCCGCTGGACGATCGTGCCGGTCCGGCCTTCGGGCGGGTTTTTTTGGGCGCGGTTTTGCGCGCGGCCTATTTTTGGCACACGGAGGTGCCTCGCAAAGTCTTGCGCCATTCCGAGTCCGGCAGACGGTTGGCCAGCCCCACCCCGAGGCTACAGCCCACCCGTTTTGTGGCCTTTTTACGCTGGGCGAACTTGGCGACCCAGCCTTGGTCGGTATTTTTGGGATACGGCTGTGCCCGCATCCTATTTTTGGCACACGGAGGCGCCTCGCAAAGTCTCGCGCCATTCCGAGTCCGGCGGACGACGTTGGCCAGCCCCACCCCCCAAGGATATAGCCCACCCGTTTTTGTGTCCTGTTTCCGCTGGACGAACGTGGCGCCCCGGCCTTCGGGCGGGTATGTTTGGGTGCAGCTGTGCCCGCGGCCTATTTTTTGCAAATGGAGGTCCCTCGCAAAGTCTCGCGCCATTCCGAGATCGGCGGACGAAGTTGGCCAGCCCCACCTCCCAAGGCTATAGCCCACCCGTTTTTGTGTCCTCTTTCCGTTGGACGACCTTGTTTCGCCTTCGGCCGGTTAGTTTTGGGCGCGGCTGTGCCCGCGGCCTATTTTTGGCACACGGAGGCCCTCACAAAATCTCGCGCCATTCCGAGTCCGGGCGGACGGATTGGCCATCCCCACCCCCTAAGGCTATAGCCCACCCGCTTTTGTGGCCTTTTTCCGCTGGACGAACTTGGCGCCCGGACTTCGGGGGTTATTTTTGACGTGGCTGTTCCCGGCCTATTTTTGGCACATGGAGACCCCTCGCAAAGTCTCACACCATTCCGAGTCCGGCAGACGAAGTTGGCCAGCCCCACCTCCCAAAGCTATAGCCCACCCATTTTTGTAGCCTTTTTCCGCTGGACGAACTTGGCGCCCCGGCCTTCGGGCGGTTGTTTTTGAGCGCGGCTGTGCCCGCGGCCTATTTTTGGTACACGGAGTCCCCTCGCAAAGTCTCACGCCATTCCGAGTCCGGCGGACGAAGTTGGCCAGCCCCACCCCCCAAGGCTATAGCCCACCCGTTTTTGTGGCCTTTTTCCGCTGGACGAACTTGGCGCCCCAGCCTTCGTGCAGTTATTTTTGGGCGCGACTGTGCACGCGGCCTATTTTTGGCACACGGAGGCCCCTCGCAAAGTCTCGCGCCATTCCGAGATCGGCGGACGAAGTTGGCCAGCCCCACCTCCCAAGGCTATAGCCCACCCGTTTTTGTGTCCTCTTTCCGTTGGACGACCTTCGTACCCCGGCCTTCGGCCGGTTAGTTTTGGGCGCGGCTGTGCCCGCGGCCTATTTTTGGCACACGGAGGCCCCTCACAAAATCTCGCGCCATTCCGAGTCCGGCGGACGAAGTTGGCCATCCCCACCCCCCAAGGCTATAGCCCACCCGCTTTTGTGGCCTTTTTCCGCTGGACGAACTTGGCGCCCCGGACTTCGGGGGGTTATTTTTGGACGTGGCTGTTCCCGCGGCCTATTTTTGGCACATGGAGACCCCTCGCAAAGTCTCACACCATTCCGAGTCCGGCAGACGAAGTTGGCCAGCCCCACCTCCCAAAGCTATAGCCCACCCATTTTTGTAGCCTTTTTCCGCTGGACGAACTTGGCGCCCCGGCCTTCGGGCGGTTGTTTTTGAGCGCGGCTGTGCCCATGGCCTATTTTGGTACACGGAGTCCCCTCGCAAAGTCTCACGCCATTCCGAGTCCGGCGGACGAAGTTGGCCAGCCCCACCCCCCAAGGCTATAGCCCACCCGTTTTTGTGGCCTTTTTCCGCTGGACGAACTTGGCGCCCCAGCCTTCGTGCAGTTATTTTTGGGCGCGACTGTGCACGCGGCCTATTTTTGGCACACGGAGGCCCCTCGCAAAGTCTCGCGCCATTCCGAGTCCGGGCGGACGGTTGGCCAGCCCCACCCCCCAAGGCTATAGCCCACCGGTTTTTGTGGCCTTTTTCCGCTGGACGAACTTGGCGCCCCGGACTTATGGGCGGTGGTTGTGGACGGGTATGTGGTTGCGGCCTATTTTTGGCACACGGAGGTGCCTCGCAAAGTGTCACGCCATTCCGAGTCCGGCGGACGAAGTTGGCCAGCCCCACCACCCAAGGCTATAGCCCACCCGTTTTTGTGGCCTTTTTCCGCTGGACGAACTTGGCGCCCCTGCCTTCGTGCTGTTATTTTTGGGCGCGTCTGTGCACGCTGCCTATTTTTTGCAAATGGAGGGCCCTCGCAAAGTCTCGCGCCATTCCGAGTCCGCGGACGGTTGGCCAGCCCCACCCCCTGGCTATAGCCCTCCTGTTTTTGTGGCCTTTTTCCGCTGGACGAACTTGGCACCCCGGACTTCGGGCCGGTATTTTTGACGCGGCTGTGGTTGTGGCCTATTTTTGGCACACGGAGGTGCCTCGCAAAGTGTCACGCCATTCCGAGTCCGCGGACGGTTGGCCAGCCCCACCCCCAAGGCTATAGCCCACCCGCTTTTGTGGCCTTTTTCCGCTGGGACGAACTTGGCGCCCCAGCCTTCGTGCAGTTATTTTTGGCGCGACTGTGCACGCTGCCTATTTTTGGCACACGGAGGCCCCTCGCAAAGTCTCGCGCCATTCCGAGTCCGGCGGACGGTTGGCCAGCCCCACCCCAAGGCTATAGCCCACCTGTTTTTGTGGCCTTTTTCCGCTGGACGAACTTGGCACCCCGGACTTCGGGCGGGTATTTTTAGGCGCGGCTGTGGTTTCGGCCTATTTTGGCACACGGAGGTGCCTCGCAAAGTGTCACGCCATTCCGAGTCCGGGCGGACGAAGTTGGCGCAGCCCCACCCCCAAGGCTATAGCCCACCCGTTTTGTGGCCTTTTTCCGCTGGACGAACTAGGCGCCCGCCCTTCGGCCGGTTATTTTTGGCGCGGCTGTGCCCGCTGCCTATTTGTTGCAAATGGAGGGCCCTCGCAAAGTCTCGCGCCATTCCGAGATCGGCGGACGAAGTTGGCCAGCCCCACCTCCCAAGGCTATAGCCCACCCGCTTTTGTGTCCTCTTTCCGCTGGACGACCGTACCCGGCCTTCGGCCGTTAGTTTTGGGCGCGGCTGTGCCGCGGCCTATTTTTGGCACACACGGAGGCCCCTCACAAAATCTCGCGCCATTCCGAGTCCGGGCGGACGAAGTTGGCCAGCCCCACCCCCCAAGGCTGTAGCCCACCCGGTTGTGTGGACTTTTTCCGCTGGACGAACTTGGCGCCCCGGCCTTCGGGCGGTTATTTTTGGATGCGGCTGTGCCCGCGGCCTATTTTTGTCACACGGAGGGCCCTCGCAAAGTCTCGCGCCATTCCGAGTCCGGCGGACGAAGTTGGCCATCCCCACCCCCCAAGGCTATAGCCCACCCGCTTTTGTGGCCTTTTTCCGCTGGACGAACTTGGCGCCCCGGACTTCGGAGTGTTATTTTTGGACGTGGCTGTTCCCGCGGCCTATTTTTGGCATATGGAGACCCCTCGCAAAGTCTCGCGCCATTCCGAGTCCGGCAGACGAAGTTGGCCAGCCCCACCTCCCAAAGCTATAGCCCACCCATTTTTGTAGCCTTTTTCCGCTGGACGAACTTGGCGCCCCGGCCTTCGGGCGGTTGTTTTTGAGCGCGGCTGTGCTCGCGGCCTATTTTTGGTACACGGAGTCCCCTCGCAAAGTCTCACGCCATTCCGAGTCCGGAGGACGAAGTTGGCCAGCCCCATCCCCCAAGGCTATAGCCCACCCGTTTTTGTGGCCTTTTTCCGCTGGACGAACTTGGCGCCCCAGTCTTCGTGCAGTTATTTTTGGGCGCGACTGTGCACGCGGCCTATTTTTGGCACACGGAGGCCCCTCGCAAAGTCTCGCGCCATTCCGAGTCCGGCGGACGAAGTTGGCCAGCCCCACCCCCCAAGGCTATAGCCCACCTGTTTTTGTGGCCTTTTTCCGCTGGACGAACTTGGCACCCCGGACTTCGGGCCGGTATTTTTGGACGCGGCTGTGGTTGCGGCCTATTTTTGGCACACGGAGGTGCCTCGCAAAGTGTCACGCCATTCCGAGTCCGGCGGATGAAGTTGCCGAGCCCCACCCCTGGCGTCAGTAGCCCACCTGTTTTTGTGGCCTTTTTCCGCTGGACGAACTTGGCTCCCCGGACTTCGGGCCGGTATTTTTGGTCGCGGCTGTGCCCGCGGCCTATTTTTGGCATACGGAGGTGACTCGCAAAGTCTCGCGCCATTCCAAGTCCGGCGGACGAAGTTGGCCATCCGCACCCCCCAAGGCTATAGCCCACCCTTTTTTGTGGCCTTTTTCTACTGGACAAACTTGGCGCCCGGCCTTGGTGGGTATTTTTGGCCAGGCTGTGCCCAAGGCCTATTTTTCGCACACACGGAGGTGCCTCGCAAAGTCTCGCGCCATTCGAGTCCGGCCGACGAAGTGGGCTAGCCCCACCCCCAAGGTTATAGCCCACCCTTTTTTGTGGCCTTTTTCTACTGGACAAACTTGGCGCCCCGGCCTTCGTGCGGGTATTTTTGGGCGCGGCTGTGCCCGCGGCTATTTTTGGCGCACAGAGGCACCTCACAAAGTCTCGCGCCAGTCCGAGTCCGGCGGACGACGGTTGGCCACCCCACCCCCAAGGCTATAGCCCACCTGCTTTTGTGGCCTTTTTCCACTGGATTTAACTTGGCACCCCGGACTTCGGGCCGTATTTTTGGACGCGGCTGTGGTTGCGGCCTATTTTTGGCACACGGAGGTGCCTCGCAGAAGTGTCACGCCATTCCGAGTCCGCGGATGAAGTTGCAGAGCCCCACCCCCTGGGTCAGTAGCCCACCCGTTTTAATGGCCTTTTCCGCTGGAGGAACTTGGCGCCCGGCCTTCGGGCTGGTATTTTTGGGCGCGGCTGTGCCCGCGCCTATTTTTGGCATACGGAGGCGACTATGAGTCTCGCGCCATTCCAAGTCCGGCGGACGAAGTTGGCCATCCGCACCCCCCAAGGCTATAGCCCACCCTTGTTTGTGGCCTTTTTCTACTGGACAAACTTGGCGCCCCGGCCTTCGGGTGGGTATTTTTGGGCCCGGCTGTGCCCGCGGCCTATTTTTCGCACACGGAGGTGCCTCGCAAAGTCTCGCGCCATTCGGAGTCCGGCCGACGAAGTGGGCTAGCCCCACCCCCCAAGGTTATAGCCCACCCGTTTTTGTGGCCTTTTTCCGCTGGACGAACTTGGCGCCCCGGCCTTCGTGCGGGTATTTTTGGGCGCGGCTGTGCCCGTGGCTATTTTTGGCGCACGGAGGCACCTCACAAAGTCTCGCGCCAGTCCGAGTCCGGCGGACGAAGTTGGCCACCCCACCCCCCAAGGCTATAGCCCACCCGTTTTTGTGGCCTTTTTCCGCTGGACGAACTTGGCACCCCGGCATTCGGCCGGGTATTTTTGGGCGCGGCTGTGCCCGCGGCCTATTTTTGGCACACGGAGGCGCCTCACAAAATCTCGCGCCATTCCGAGTCCGGCTGACGAAGTTGGCCAGCCCAACCGCCCAAGGCTATAACCCACCCGTTTTTGTGGCCTTTTTCCGCTGGACGAACTTGCCGGCCCGGCCTTCGGGCGGGTATTTTTGGGCGCGGTTGTGCGCGCGGCCTATTTTTGGCACACGGAGGTGCCTCGCAAAGTCTTGCACCATTCCGAGTCCCGCAGACGAAGTTGGCCAGCCCCACCCCCCGAGGCTACAGCCCACCCGTTTTTGTGGCCTTTTTACGCTGGACGAACTTGGCGACCCGGCCTTCGGGTCGGTATTTTTGGGTACGGCTGTGCCCGCATCCTATTTTTGGCACACGGAGGCGCCTCGCAAAGTCTCGCGCCATTCCGAGTCCGGCGGACGACGTTGGCCAGCCCCACCCCCCAAGGATATAGCCCACCCGTTTTTGTGGCCTTTTTCCGCTGGACGAACGTGGCGCCCCGGCCTTCGGGCGAGTATTTTTGGATGCAGCTGTGCCCGCGGCCTATTTTTAGCACACGGAGACTCCTCGCAAAGTCTCGCGCCATTCCGAGTCCGGCGGACAAAGTGGGCCAGCTCCACCCCCCAAGGCTATAGCCCACCCGTTTTTGTGGCCTTTTTCCGCTGGACGAACTTGGCGCCCCGGCCTTCGGGCGGGTATTTTTGGGTGCGGCTGTGGCCGTGGCCTATTTTTGGCACACGGAGGTGCCTCGCAAAGTCTCGTGCCATTCCTAGTCCGGCGGACGAAGTTGGCCAGCCCCACCCCCCAAGGCTATAGCCCACCCATTTTTGTGGCCTTTTTCCGCTGGACGAACTTGGCGCCCCGGCCTTCGGGGGGTTATTTTTGGTCGCAGCTGTGCCCGCGGCATATTTTTGGCACGCGGAGGCCGCTCGCAAAGTCTCGCCCCATTCCGAGTCCGGCGGACGAAGTTGGCCTGCCCCTCCCCCCAAGGCTATAGCCCACCCGTTTTTTGGCCATTTTTCCGCTGGACGAACTTGACGCCGCGGCCTTCGGGTGGTTATTTTTGGGTGCGGCTGTTCCTGCGGCCTATTTTTGGCACACCGAGGCCGCTCGCAAAGTCTCGCCCCATTCCGAGTCCGGCGGACGAAGTTGGCCAGCCCCTCCCCCCAAGGCTATAGCCCACCCGTTTTTTGGCCATTTTTCCGCAGGACGAACTTGGCGCCCCGGCCTTAGGGCGGTTATTTTTGGGTACGGCTGTGCCCGCGGCCTATTTTTGGCACGCGGAGGCCGCTCGCAAAGTCTCGCTCTATTCCGAGTCCGGCGGACGAAGTTGGCCAGCCCCTCCCCCCAAGGCTATAGCCCACCCGTTTTTTGGCCATTTTTCCGCTGGACGAACTTGGCGCCCCGGCCTTTGTGCGGCTATTTTTGTTCGCGGCTGTGCCTGCGGCCTATTTTTGGAACGCGGTGGCCACTCGCAAAGTGTCGCCTCATTCCGAGTCCGGCGGACGAAGTTGGGCAGCCCCTCCCCGCAAGGCTATAGCCCACCCGTTTTTTGGCCATTTTTCCGCTGGACGAACTTGGCGCCCCGGCGTTCGGCGGTTATTTTTGGGCGCGGCTGTGCCCGCAGCCAATTTTTGGTAAGCGGAGGCCACTCGCAAAGTCTCGCCCCATTCCGAGTCCGGCGGACGAAGTTGGCCAGCCCCTCCCCCCAATGCTATAGCCCACCCGTTTTTTGGCCATTTTTCCGCTATACGAACTTGGCGCCCCGGCCTTCGGGGGGTTATTTTTGGGCGCGATTGTGCCCTCGGCTTATTTTTTGTACACGGAGACTGCTCTTAAAGTCTCGTCCCATTCCGAGTCCGGTGGACGAGCTTGGCCCGCCCCACCCCGCAAAGCTATAGCCCACCCGTTTTTGTGGCCTTTGTCCCCTGGACGAACTTGGCGCCCCGGCGTTCGGGCTGTTATTTTTGGGTGCGGCTGTGTCCACGGCCTATTTTTGGCACACGGAGGCCACTCGCCATGTCTCGCCCCATTCCGAGTCCGGCGGACGAACTTGGCCATCCCCACCCCCCGAGGCTATAGCCCACCCGTTTTTGTGGCCTTTTTCCGCTGGACGGACTTGGCGCCCCGGCCTTCGGGGGGTTATTTTTTGGCGCGGCTGTGCCCGCGGCCTAGTTTTAGCACACGCAGGCCGCTCGCAAAGTCTCCCCCCATTCCGAGCCCGGCGGACGAACTTGGCCAGCCCCACCCCCCAAGGCTATAGCCCACCCGTTTTTGTGGCCTTTTTTCGCTGGACGGACTTGGCGCCCCGGCCTTCGGGATGTTATTTTTCGGCGCGGCTGTGCCCGCGGCCTATTTTTGGCACACGGAGGCCGCTCGCAAAGTCTCTCTCCATTCCAAGTCTGGCGGACGAACTTGGCCAGCCCCACCCCCAAGGCTATAGCCCACCCGTTTTTTTGGCCTTTTTCCGCTGGACGAACTCGGCGCCCCGGCCTTTGGGCGGTTATTTTTGGACACGGCTGTGCTGGCGGCCTATTTTTGGCACACGGAGGCCGCTCGCAATGTCTCGTCCCATTCCGAGTCCGGCGGACGAACTTGGCCCGCCCCACCCCCCAAGGCTATAGCCCACCCGATTTTTTGGCCTTTTTCCGCTAGACGAACTTGGCGCCCCGGCCTTCGGGGGGTTATTTTTGGGCGCGGCTGTTCCCGCGCCTTATTTTTGGCACAGGGAGGCTGCTCGCAAAGTTTCGCCCCATTCCGAGTCCGGCGGACGAGCTTGGCCCACCCCACCCATAAGGCTATAGCCCATCCGTTTTTGTGGCCTTTTTCCACTGGACGAACTTGGCGCCCGGCGTTCGTGTTCTTATTTTTGGTGCGGCTGTGCCCGCGGCCTAGTTTTGCACACGGAGGCCGCTCGTAAGTCTCCTCCCATTCCGAGCCCGGCGGACGAACTTGGCCAGCCCCGCCCCCCACGGCTTTCGCCCACCCGTTTTGGTGGCCTTTTTTCGCTGGACGGACTTGGCGCCCCGGCCTTCGGGTAGTTATTTTTGGACGCGGCTGTGCCCGCGGCCTATTTTTGGCACACGGAGGCCGCTCGCAAAGTCTCGTCCCATTCCGAGTCCGGTGGACGAACTTCGCCAGCCCCACCCCCCCAAGCCTATAGCCCACCCGTTTTTATGGCCTTTTTCCGCTGGACGAACTTGGCGCCCCGGCCTTCGGGCGGTTATTTTTGGGCGCGGCTGTGGCCGCGGTCTATATTTGGCACACAGATGCCACTTGCAAAGTCTAGTCCCATTCCTAGTCAGGCGGACGAACTTGGCCAGCCCCACCCCCCAAGGCTATAGCCCACCCGTTTTTGTGGCCTTTTTCCGCTGGACGAACTTGGCGCGCCGGCCTTCGGGCGGTTATTTTTGGGGGCGGCTGTGTCAGCGGCCTATTTTTTGCACACGGAGGCCCCTCGCAAAGTCTCGTCCCATTCCGAGTCCGGTGGACGAACTTGGCCAGCCCCACCCCCCAAGGATATGGCCCACCCGTTTTTGTGGCCTTTTTCCGCCGGACGATATTTGGGGCCCCGGCCTTCGGGTGGTTATTTTTGTACACGGCTGTGCCCGCGGCCTATTTTTGGCACACAGAGGCCGCTCGCGAAGTCTCGTCCCATTCCGAGTCCGGCGGACGAACTTGGCCAGCCCCACCCCCCAAGGCTATAGCCCACCCGTTTTTGTGGCCTTTTTCCGCTGGACGAACTAGGCGCCCCGGCCTTCGGGCGGTTATTTTTGGGTGCGGCTGTGCCCTCGGCTTATTTTTTGCACACAGAGAACGCTCGTGAAGTCTCGTCCCATTCCGAGTCCGGCGGACGAACTTGGCCAGCCCCACCCCTCAAGGCTATAGCCCACCCGTTTTTCTGGCCTTTTTCCGCGGGATGAACTTGGCCCCCCGGCCTTGGGGCAGTTATTTTTGGGCGCGGCAGTGCCCGCGGCCTATTTTTGGTACACGGAGGCTGCTCGCAAAGTCTCATCGCATTCCGAGTCCGGTGGACGAACTTGGCCAGCCCCACCCGCCAAGGATATGGCCCACCTGTTTTTGTGGCCTTTTTCCGCTGGACGATATTTGGCGCCCCGGCCTTCGGGTGGTTATTTTTGTACACGGCTGTGCCAGCGGCCTATTTTTGGCACACCGAGCCCGCCCGCAAATTCTGACCCCATTCCGACTCCGGCGGACGAACACGGCCAGACACACCTCCCAAGGCTATAGACCACCCATTTTTGTGGCCTTTTTCCGCTGGACGACCTTGGCGTCCCGGCCTTCGGTGGGTTGATGGTAGGGCACGGCTGTGGCTAGCCTATGTTCGGCGCACGGAGGCCGTACGCAGTGTCGGGTCCCATTCCTTGTCTGGCGGGCGAACTTGGCCAGCCCACCCCCCAAGGCTATAGCCCACCCGTTTTTTTGGCCTTTTTCCGCTGGACGAACTCGGCGCCCCGGCCTTTGGGCGGTTATTTTTGGGCACGGCTGTGCTGGCGGCCTATTTTTGGCACACGGAGGCCGCTCGCAATGTCTCGTCCCATTCCGAGTCCGGCGGACGAACTTGGCCCGCCCCACCCCCCAAGGCTATAGCCCACCCGATTTTTTGGCCTTTTTCCACTGGACGAACTTGGCGACCCGGCCTTCGGGTGGTTATTTTTGGACGCGGCTGTGGGTGCGGCCTATTTTTGGCACACGGAGCATGCTCGCAAAGTCTCGTCCCATTCCGAGTCCGGCGGATTTAACTTGGCCAGCCCCACCCCCTAAGGCTATAGCCCACCCGTTTTTGTGGCCTTTTTCCGCTGGACGAACTTGGCGCCCCGGACTTCGGACGGTTATTTTTTGGGCGCGGCTGTGCCTGCTGCATATTTTTGTCACACGGAGGCTGCTCGCAAAGTCTCGCCGCATTCTGAGTCCGGCAGACGAACTTGGGCAGCCACACCCCCCAAGGCTATAGCCCACCCGTTTTTGTGGCCTTTTTCCGCTGGATGAACTTGGGGCCCCGGCATTCGGGCAGTTATTTTTAGGCACGGCTGTGCCCGCGGCCTATTATTCGCACACGGTGGCCGTTCGTAAAGTCTCGTCCCATTCCGTGTCCGGCGGATGAACTTGGCCAGCGCCACCCCCCAAGGGTATAGCCCACCCGTTTTTGTGTCCTTTTTCCGCTGGACGAACTTGGCGCCCCGGCCTTCGGGAGGTTATTTTTGGGCCCGACGGTGCCCACGGCCTATTATTGGCACATGGAGGCTGCTCGCAAAGTCTCGTCCCATTCCGTGTTCGGCGAACGAATTTGGCCAACCCCATCCCCCAAGGCTATAGCCCACCCGTTTTTGTGGCCTTTTTCCGCTGGATGAACTTGGCGCCCCGGCCTTCGGGCGGTTATTTTTGGGCGTGGCTGTGCCCGCGGCCTATTTTTGGCACACGGTGGTCGCTCGCAAAGTCTCGCCCCATTCCGAGCCCGGCGGACGAACTTGGCCAGCCCCACCCCCCAAGGCTATAGCCCACCCGTTTTTGTGGCCTTTTTCCGCTGGACGAACTTTGCGCCCCGGAATTCGGACGGTTATTTTTTGGGCGCGGCTGTGCCCACGGCATATTTTTGTCACACGGAGGCTGCTCGCAAAGTCTCGCCGCATTCCGAGTCCGGCAGACGAACTTGGGCAGCCACACCCCCCAAGGCTATAGCCCACCCGTTTTTGTGGCCTTTTTCCGCTGGATGAACTTGGCGCCCCGGCATTCGGGCAGTTATTTTTAGGCACGGCTGTGCTCGCGGCCTATTTTTCACACACGGTGGCCGCTCGCAAAGTCTCGCCCAATTCCGAGTCCCGCGGACGAACTTGGCCAGTCCCACCCCCCAAGCCTATAGCCCACCCGTTTTTGTGGCCTTTTTCCGCTGGACGAACTTGGCGCCCCAGCCTTCGGGCGGTTATTTTTGGGCGCGTCTGTGTCCGCGGCCTATTTTTGGTACACGGAGGCCTCTCACAAAGTCTCACCCCATTCCGAGTCCGGCGGACAAACTTGGCCAGCCCCACCCCCCCAGGCTATAGCCCACCCGTTTTTGTGGCCTTTTTCCGCTGGACGAACTTGGCGCCCCGGCATTCGGGTGGTTATTTTTGGGTACGGCTGAGCCGGTGGTTATTTTTGGCACACGGAGGCCACTCGCAAAGTCTCGACCCATTCCGAGTCCGGCGGACGAACTTGGCCAGCGCCACCCCCCAAGGCTATAGCCCACCCGTTTTTGTGTCCTTTTTCCGCTGGACGAACTAGGCGCCCCGGCCTTCGGGAGGTTATTTTTGGGCCCTGCTGTGCCCACGGCCTATTATTGGCACACGGAGGCTGCTCGCAAAGTCTCGTCCCATTCCGAGTCCGGCGAACGAATTTGGCCAACCCCATCCCCCAAGGCTATAGCCCACCCGTTTTTGTGGCCTTTTTCCGCTGGATGAACTTGGCGCCCCGGCCTTCGGGCGGTTCTTTTTGGGCGCGGCTGTGTCAGCGGCCTATTTTTGGCACACAGAGACCACTCGCAAAGTCTCGTCCCATTCCGAGTCCGGCGGACAAACTTGGCCAGCCCCAACCCCAGAAGCTATAGCCCACCCGTTTTTTTGGCCTTTTTCCGCTGGACGAACTTGGCCCCCCGGCCTTCGCGGGGTTATTTTCGGGCGCGACTGGGCCCGCAGCTTATTTACGGCACACGGAGCCTGCTCGTAAAGTCTCGCCCAATTCTGAGTCCGGCGGACGAACTTGGCCAGCCCCACTCCCCGAGGCTATAGCCCACCCGTTTTTGTGGCCTTTTTGCGCTGCACGGACTTGGCGCCCCGGCCTTCGGTCGGTTATTTTTGGGCGCGGCAGTGCCCGCGGTCTATATTTGGCACACAGAGGCCGCTCGCAAAGTCTAGTCCCATTCCTAGTCAGGCGGACGAACTTGGCCAGCCCCACCCCCCAAGGCTATGGCCCACCCGTTTTTGTGGCCTTTTTCCGCTGGACGAACTTGGCGCCCCGCCCTTCGGGCGGTTCTTTTTGGGCGCGGCTGTGTCAGCGGCCTATTTTTGGCACACAGAGACCACTCGCAAAGTCTCGCACCATTCCGAGTCCGGCGGACGAACTTGGCCATCCCCACCCCCCAGGGCTATTGCCCACCCGTTTTTGTGGCCTTATTCCGCTGGATGAACTTGGCGCCACGGCCTTCGGGCAGTTATTTTTGGGCGCGGCTGTGGCCGCGGCCTATTTTTGGCACACGGAGGCCACTCGCAAAGTCTCGTCCCATTCCGAGTCCCGCGGACGAACTTGGCCAGCCCCACCCCCCAAGGCTATAGCCCACCCGTTTTTGTGGCCTTTTTCCGCTGGACGGACTTGGCGTCCCGGCCTTCGGGGTGTTAATTTTTGGCGCGGCTGTGCCCGCGGCCTAGTTTTGGCTCACGGAGGCCACTCGCAATGTCTCCCCCCATTCCGAGCCCGGCAGACGAACTTGGCCAGCCCCACCCCCCAAGGCTATAGCCCACCCGTTTTTTTGGCCTTTTTCCGCAGGGCGAACTTAGTGCCCCGGCCTTTGGGCAGTTATTTTTGGGCACGGCTGTGCCCGCGGCCTAGTTTCGGCACACGGAGGCCGCTCCCAAAGTCGCCCCCCATTCCGAGACCGGCTGGGACGAACTTGGCCAGCCCCACCCCCCAAGGCTATAGCCCACCCGTTTTTTTGGCCTTTTTCCGCTAGACGAACTTGGGGCCCCGGCCTTTGGGCGGTTATTTTTGGGCACGGCTGTGCCGGCGTCATATTTTTGGCATACGGATGCCGCTCGCAAAGTCTCATCCCATTCCGAGTCCGGCGGACGAACTTGGCCAGCCCTACCCCCCGAGGATATAGCCCACCGGTTTTTGTGGACTTTTTCCGCTGGACGGACTTGGCGCCCCGGCCTTCGGGCGGTTATTTTTCGGCACGGCTGTACCCGCGGTCTATTTTTGGCACACGGAGGCCGCTCAAAAAGTCTCGTCCCATTCCGAGTCCGGCGGACGAACTTGGCCAGCCCCAACCCCAGAAGCTATAGCACAACCGTTTTTGTGGCCTTTTTCCGCTGGACGGACTTGGCGCCCCGGCCTTTGGGTGGTTATTTTTGGGAGCGGCTGTGCTCGCGGCCTATTTTTGGTACACGGAGGCCGCTCGCAAAGTCTGCCCCCATTCTGAGCCCGGCGGACGAACTTGGCCAGCCCCACCCCGCAAGGCTATAGCCCACCCGTTTTTTTGGCCTTTTTCCGCTAGACGAACTTGGCGCCCCGGCCTTCGCGGGGTTCTTTATGGGCGCGGCTGAGCCCGCGGCTTATTTGTGGCACACGGAGCCTGCTTGCAAAGTCTCGCCCAATTCCGAGTCCGGCGGACGAGCTTGCCCAGCCCCACCCCGCAAGGCTATAGCCCACCCGTTTTTGTGGCCTTTTTCCGCTGGACGAACTTGGCGCCCTGGACTTCGGGCTGTTATTTTTGGGCGCGGCTGTGTCCACGGCCTAGTTTTGGCACACGGAGGCCGCTCGCCAAGTCTCGTCCCATTCCAAGTCCGGCGGACGAACTTGGCCAGCCCCACCCCCCGAGGATATAGCCCACCTGTTTTTGTGGACTTTTTCCGCTGGACGGACTTGGCGCCCCGGCCTTCGGGCGGTTATTTTTCGGCGCGGCTGTACCCGCGGCCTATTTTTGGCACACGGAGGCCGTTCGTAAAGTCTCGTCCCATTCCGAGTCCGGTGGACGAACTTCGCCCGCGCCCCCCACCAAGGCTATAGCCAACCCGTTTTTTGGCCATTTTTCCGCTGGGGGGTTTTGGCACCACGACCTTCGGGGGCTTATTTTTTAGTGCGGCTTTGCCTGTGGCTTATTTTTGGCACCCCAAGGCCCCTCGCAAAGTCTCGCCCCATTCCGAGTCCGGCGGACGAACATCGCCCGCGCCCCCCACCAAGGCTATAGCCCACCCGATTTTTGGCCATTTTTCCGCTGGGGTGTTTTTGTACCACGACCTTCGGGCACTTATTTTTCGGCGCGGCTTTGCCCGCGGCATATTTTTGGCACCCCGACGCCCCTCGCAAAGTCTCGCCCCATTCTGAGTCCGGCGGACGAACTTCGCCCGCGCCCCCCATCAAGGCTATAGCCTACCCGTTTTTTGGCCATTTTTCCACTGGGGGGTTTTGGCACCACGACCTTCGGGTGCTTATTTTTTGGTACGGCTTTGCCCGCAGCTTATTTTTGGCACCCCGAGGCCCCTCGCAAAGTCTCGCCCCATTCCGAGTCCGGCGGACGAACTTTGCCCGCGCCCCCCATCAAGGCTATAGCACACCCGTTTTTTGGCCATTTTTCCGCTGGGGGGTTTTGGCACCACGACCTTCGGGCGCTTATTTTTGGGCGTGGCTTTGCCCGCCGCTTATTTTTTGCACCCCGAGGCCCCTCGCAAAGTCTCCCCCCATTCCGAGTCCGGCGGACGAACCGTCCGCGCCCCACCAAGGCTATAGCCCACCCGTTTTTTGGCCATTTTTCCGCTGGGGGGTTTTGGCACCACGACCTTCGGGCATTTATTTTTGGGCGCGGCTTTGCCCGTGGCTTATTTTTGGCACCCCGAGGCCCCTCGCAAAGTCTTGCCCGATTCCGAGTCCGGCGGACGAACTTCGCCCACGCCCCCCACCAAGGCTATAGCCCACCCGTTTTTTGGCCATTTTTCCGCTGGGGGGTTTTGGCACCACGACCTTCGGGCGCTTATTTTTGGGCGCGGCTTTGGCCGCGGCATATTTTTGGCACCCCGACATCCCTCGCAAAGTCTCGCCCTATTCCGAGTCCGGCGGACGAACTTCGCCCGCGCCCCCCACCTAGGCTATAGGCCACCCGTTTTTTGGCCATTTTTCCGCTGGGGGGTTTTGGCACCACGACCTTCGGGGGCTTCTTTTAGGGCGCGGCTTTGCCCGCGGCTTATTTTTGGTACCCCGAGGCCCCTCGCAAAGTCTCGCCCCATTCCGAGTCCGGCGGACGAACTTCGCCCGCGCCCCCCACCAAGGCTATAGCCCCCTCGTTTTTTGGCCATTTTTCCGCTGGGGGGTTTTGGCACCACGACCTTCGGGCACTTATTTTTGGTCGCGGCTTTGCCTGTGGCTTATTTTTGGCACCCCGAGGCCCCTCGCAAAGTCTCACCCCATTCCGAGTCCGGCGGAAGAACTTCGCCCGCGCCCCCCACCAAGGCTATAGCCCACCCGTTTTTTTGCCATTTTTCCGCTGGGGGGTTTTGGCACCACGACCTTCGGGCATTTATTTTTGGGCGTGGCTTTGCCCGCGGCTTAGTTTTGGCACCCCGAGGCCCCTCACAAAGTCTCGCCCCATTCCGAATCCGGCGGACGAACTTCGCCCGCGCCCCCCACCAAGGCTATAGCCCACCCGTTTTATGGCCATTTTTCCGCTGGGGGGTTTTGGCACCACGACCTTCGGGCATTTATTTTTGGACGTGGCTTTGCCCGCGGCTTAGTTTTGGCACCCCGAGGCCCCTCACAAAGTCTCGCCCCATTCCGAATCCGGCGGACGAACTTCGCCCGCGCCCCCCACCAAGGCTATAGCCCACCCGTTTTATGGCCATTTTTCTGCTGGGGGGTTTTGGCACCACGACCTTCGGGCGCTTATTTTTGGCACCCCGAGGCCCCTCGTAAAGTGTCACCCCATTCCGAGTCCGGCGGACGAACTTCGCCCGCGCCCCCCACCAAGGCTATAGCCCACCCGTTTTTTAGCCATTTTTCCGCTGGGGAGTTTTGGCACCACGACCTTTGGGGGCTTATTTTTGGGCGTGGCTTTGCCCGCGGTTTGTGTTTGGCACCCCGAGGCCCCTCGCAAAGTCTCGCCCCATACCGAGTCCGGCGGTCGAACTTCGCCCGCGCCCCCCACCAAGGCTATAGCCCCCCCGTTTTTTGGCCATTTTTCCGCTGGGGGGTTTTGGCACCACGACCTTCGGGCACTTATTTTTGGTCGCGGCTTTGCCTGTGGTTATTTTTGGTACCCCGAGGCCCCTCGCAAAGTCTCACCGCATTCCGAGTCCGGCGGAAGAACTTCGCCCGCGCCCCACACCAAGGCTATAGCCCACCCGTTTTTTTGCCATTTTTCCGCTGGGGGGTTTTGGCACCACGACCTTCGGGCATTTATTTTTGGGCGTGACTTTGCCCGCGGCTTAGTTTTGGCACCCCGAGGCCCCTCGCAAAGTCTCGTCCCATTCCGAATCCGGCGGACAAACTTCGCCCGCGCCCCCCACCAAGGCAATAGCCCACCCGTTTTTTGGCCATTTTTCCGCTGGGGGGTTTTGGCATCACGACCTTCGGGCTCTTATTTTTGGGCGCGGCATTGCCCGCGGCATATTTTTGGCACCCCGACGCCCCTCGCAAAGTCTCGCCCCATTCCGAGTCCGGCGGACGAACTTCGCCGCGCCCCCCATCAAGGCTATAGCCCACCCGGTTTTTGGGCATTTTTCCGCTGGGGGGTTTTGGCACCACGACCTTCGGGCGATTATTTTTTGGCGCGGCTTTGCCCGCGGCTTATTTTTGGCAACCCGAGGCCCCTCGCAACGTCTCGTCCCAATCCGAGTCCGGCGGACGAACTTCTCCCGCGCCCCCCACCAAGGCTATAGCCCACCCGTTCTTTGGCCATTTTTCCGCTTGGGGGTTTTGGCACCCCGACCTTCGGGTGCGGCTTTGCCCGCGGCATATTTTTGGCACCCTGACGTCCCTCGCAAAGTCTCGCCCCATTCCGAGTCCGGCGGACGAACTTCGCCCGCGCCCCCCATCAAGGCTATAGCCCACCCATTTTTTGGCCATTTTTCCGCTGGGGGGTTTTGGCACCACGACCTTCGGGCGCTTATTTTTGGGCGCGGCTTTGCCCGCCGCTTATTTTTGGCACCCCGAGGCCCCTCGTAAAGTCTCACCCCATTCCCAGTCCGGCGGACGAACTTCGTCCGCGCCCCCCACCAAGGCTATAGCCCACCCGTTTTTTGGCCATTTTTCCGCTGGGGGGTTTTGGCACCACGACCTTCGGGCGCTTATTTTTGGGCGCGGATTTGGTCGCGGCATATTTTTGGCACCCCGACATCCCTCGCAAAGTCTCGCCCCATTCCGAGTCCGGCGGACAAACTTCGCCCGCGCCCCCCACCTAGGCTATAGCCCACCCGTTTTTTGGCCATTTTTCCGCTGGCGGGTTTTGGTACCACGACCTTCAGGCGCTTATTTTTGGCACCCCGAGGCCCCTCGCAAAGTCTCGCCCCATTCCAAGTCCGGCGGACGAACTTCGCCCGCGCCCCCCACCAAGGCTATAGCCCACCCGTTTTTTAGCCATTTTTCCGCTGGGGAGTTTTGGCACCACGACCTTCGGGGGCTTATTTTTGGGCGCAGCTTTGCCCGCGGTTTATGTTTGGCACCCCGAGGCCCCTCGCAAAGTCTCGCCCCATTCCGAGTCCGGCGGACGAACTTCGCCCGCGCCCCCCACCAAGGCTATAGCCCACCCGTTTTTTGGCAATTTTTCCGCTGGGGGGTTTTGGCACCACGACCTTCGGGCACTTATTTTTGGACGCGGCTTTGCCCGTGGCTTATTTTTGGTACCCCGAGGCCCCTCACAAAGTCTCAACCCATTCCGAGTCCGGCGGAAGAACTTCGCCCGCGCCCCCCATCAAGGCTATAGACCACCCGTTTTTTGGGCATTTTTCCGCTGGGGGGTTTTGGCACCACGACCTTCGGGCGCTTATTTTTTAGCGCGGCTTTGCCCACGGCTTATTTTTGGCAACCCGAGGCCCCTCGCAACGTCTCGTCCCATTCCGAGTCCGGGGGACGAACTTCTCCCGCGCCTCGCACCAAGGCTATAGCCCACCCGTTCTTTGGCCATTTTTCCGCTGGGGGGTTTTGGCACCACGACCTTCGGGCGCGGCTTTGCCCGGGGCATATTTTTCACACCCCGACGCCCCTCGCAAAGTCTCGCCCCATTCCGAGTCCGGCGGAGGAACTTCGCCCGCGCCCCCCATCAAGGCTATAGCCCACCCGTTTTTTGGCCATTTTTCCGCTGGGGGGTTTTGGCACCACGACCTTTGGGCGCTTATTTTTTGGCACGGCTTTGCCCACGGCTTAGTTTTGGCACCCCGAGGCCCCTCGCAAAGTCTCGCCCCATTCCGAGTCCGGCAGACGAACTTCGCCCGCGCCCCCCACCAAGGCTATAGCCCACCCGTTTTTTGGCCATTTTTCCGCTGGCGGGTTTTGGTACCACGACCTTCGGGCGCTTATTTTTGGCACCCCGAGGCCCCTCGCAAAGTCTCGCCCCATTCCGAGTCCGGCGGACGAACTTCGCCCGGGCCCCCTACCAAGGCTATAGCCCACCCGTTTTTTAGCCATTTTTCCGCTGGGGAGTTTTGGCACCACGACCTTCGGGGGCTTATTTTTGGGCGCGGCTTTGCCCGCGGGTTATGTTTGGCACCCCGAGGCCCCTCGCAAAGTCTCGCCCCATTCCGAGTCCGGCGGACGAACTTCGCCCGCGCCCCCCACCAAGGCTATAGCCCACCCGTTTTTTAGCCATTTTTCCGCTGGGGGGTTTTGGCACGACGACCTTCGGGGGCTTATTTTTGGGCGCGACTTTGCCCGTGGATTTTTTTTGGCACCCCGAGGCCCCTCGCAAATTCTCGCCCCATTCCGAGTCCGGCGGACGAACTTCGCCCGCGCCCCCGACAAAGGCTGTAGCCCACCCGTTTTTTGGCCATTTTTCCGCTGGGGGGTTTTGGCACCACGACCTTCGGACACTTATTTTTGGACGCGGCTTTGCCCGCGGCTTATTTTTGGCACCCCGAGGCCCCTCGCAAAGTCTCAACCCATTCCGAGTCCGGCGGAAGAACTTCGCCCGCGCCCCCCATCAAGGCTATAGCCCACCCGTTTTTTGGGCATTTTTCCGCTGGGGGGTTTTGGCACCACGACCTTCAGGCGCTTATTTTTTGGCGCGGCTTTGCCCGCGGCTTATTTTTGGCAACCCGAGGCCCCTCGCAACGTCTCGCCCCATTCCGAGTCCTGCGGACGAACTTCTCCCGCGCCCCCAACCAAGGCTATAGCCCACCCGTTCTTTGGCCATTTTTCCGCTGGGGGGTTTTTGCACCACGACCTTCGGGTGCGGCTTTGCCCACGGCATATTTTTAGCACCCCGACGCCCCTCGCAAAGTCTCGCCCCATTCCGAGTCCGGTGGACTAACTTCGCCCTCGCCCCCCACCAAGGCTATAGCCCACCCGTTTTTTGGCCATTTTTCCGCTGGGGGGTTTTGGCACCACGACCTTCGGGCGCTTATTTTTGTCTTGTG
>JAUJEF010000333.1:100000-104385 GCA_030444885.1 Citrus sp. QX-2021 | reverse complement strand
AGTTGTAGTATAAGAATTAATGATGTCATCTACTAGAGACCATCATCTGGTCTTCCTCTGTGAGACTTTCACATAGTGTTACTCTGCGCATAAAGCATGGTCTCGTCTTGCTGTGGCTAGCATGTTTGGTGTATATTGCTAGTTAGCCATCCCTCGCATCCCAGCGCAATGAGAATCGATATTTTGAATCAACTCCACAAGGAGAATCTATAATAGCATGTTTGCGCACGGCCTGGAATAGACGTCAGATCTCTCACTGAACAAAGCTCTTCCAACTCCACCTGTACCACAACACCTGGACAATCAGAGGGCCCTTCTATTGATCTATCTTGTATATGTATACCCATTAGCTTTTAATTGGTATACATATATTCCTCCTTCTCTCCCTCTCCGGATTGATCAGAAGATCCTTTCTATCTACTCCGACTGAGAGATGGCCCCTTTGCGGTCGTGAAAGCCAATGCTGAACCCTTGCCGGCTTAATAGATCCAGGATGTGCCTTCTACTCCAGGAGACCCTTGACTCTCAACGAGAGGGATCGCACCCCTTTCTTTAGCCCTTTCCTAAACTAAAGCTCTTCTCAACTACGAGCCGGAGGGGGGTACCCGAACAGAGCTCCTCAGCGGCACCTTCGAAGAGAAGCTCTTCCTGATCTTGATCTTTCTACCGATCTTGATCCTTAAACTGATTCTTACAAAAACCTATCCACCTTCAATAACCCACCTACCACATAAGTACCAGATGGGAGGCAAGCCCCCGAACCCCAAAAGGAGAACACTCCCAATACGAACCAAAGCTAGAGAGGATTAAGTCGAGAATGGATAGAGGAGCATCATTGCAAAACCATTTCATCTTAAGAGCTCTAGAGAGCTCTAAGACCACAATTAGAGGATTGCTAACGCTCGGACATTACGGAGACTTTAAACAGGTCTGAAGCAGGAGTAAAGATTGGCAATGAGGACGAATTAGATAACTGCTCAACAAAGAAGAAAGCAAGACCAAGCCAAACTCTCTGGTAAGTAACCCACTCTTGGATAAACCGCTTCTTCGCCTAAAAGAATACATTGGAGAAGAGCATGCTGATTGAAAGAATCACATGATTAGATCGGAAACCAGAATCAAAGAAATACAACCTCGAACTCCCGTACTGGAAATCTACCGATTCACACTCCAACGTCTATTTCACTCCACAATCTGTCGATTCATAGCTTCACCAATCGTACGCTTATTGAACTAGACCAATCTTAGCTTAGACTTTGAACTAGACCGACCCATCCGCCGCTTCTCACTTCCATTCCTCTCCCTTACAATCGCTCACCTTCTTCTTTCTTTGCTTGCAGAGAGGGAAGGTTCTATTTGCTCGGTTGCATGTCATGACTTTATGAGCTTTTTTCCTTATATCCTTTACTTGCCGAGCTGACCCCCTTATATCGGAGCACGTACCTGCCTGTCTACTATTAGAAAGGAGTTCACTTCAACGAAGACTCTTTTCAAAAGAATCGCCCTTCGCCGGTCTTGCTTTGAAGAGAACACCTACTGTTCGTTAACAGTTCCTTCTCTCCTCGTTTGAATAGGGATTCTGATATGAGAACCTCATGATTCTCAATAGCCCGCCCATGAAAACCTAGTTTGAAGAGAACACATGCTATTCTCACCCTAGACCAGTCATTCAGTCAACTAAATCTTTTCGTTGAAGCCGATCTATTAGTGACCTATTATTGTAATTTTGAAAAGCCGAGTGTCTCACGTTAAGAAGGAAGTGAATCTTCTGTTCAAGGAGATGCTTTAGCCCTTGACTTGGCGAATGCATATACCTTGACCTTGGCGTATAACACTGCATCAGTTGATTCAGCGGCTTTCGTTGATGATGCATTAGCTGCTTCTTCTCTCTTTCATTTTGAAATGCATTCATTCCCGGATGCGCTATTCCTTGTTTGTATAGTAGACAGTTGGTTGTCCTTGAGACCGGAGACTGGACTCATTAACTCTTTGGAGCCGTACTTGTATGCCCTTTCTCCCTTTGCTCCCTGAACTTGACCAACTACTGATGCCTTTCCAGACTATGGATAGGTGGCCTGTAGCCCACTACATGAGGAAGAACCTTTCCCTCGCTTTAGCTTTAGCAAAGCTTAGGTTCCCCCCCGGGGTCCAATCGGTTTGTAAGGGCCGACAGAGGGTTTTAGAACCATAAGATGAAGCTACTGGGCTAGAGTTGACCTCACCAACTACGTGCGCCCTATGCTTCTTTCCCACCAACTGTTGTAACTGGAACAGGCAAAGAAAGAACTACAGGTGGCACTGACACTAGAGTTTTTTATGCGTCTGCTTATGATTCAGGGGATGGGGATGCGACTGCCTGTCCTAGCTTAAGCTTCATCTTTGGATTCAGCAGATGGGGGATGCTAATGCAGATAGATGCCTATGACTATGATTCAGTTGTGCTCGCCCCTATACTGCCTGCCATACCTGGAGTTGGGGGGGCACAAACACAAATCCACTCGTGCTTGGGCTCAACGAAAAACCTTTTTCGAGTAAGGCGAGCGGAGTGAGGAGTTAGGCGAGTAAGAATAAGGCCTGGGCTCGCAAAGGCACAGCTTAAGCTGCTCTACCTGCGGCATAGTATGTTTACTAAGCTCAACCAGCTGCAGGCAGATAAAGTCGTTCTAGTTGGCGAGGTTGAGGATGTGCTTTTCCTGATCGACCAACGTCAACCCTCTCACCTGATCCTGATTTGTGCACTATTTTTATTGAGCCTTTCGCTCTCCGAGTTCGCTACTCTTTATCTGTTTGCCCATACATCTCATAATTTGAGTTCTCATTTTAGAGATCTGATTCGAGAGAAAGAGGCCAGGTAACCGATATCATATTAGGGATCAACAACCAGGTCACTCCGGGTAAGAAAAGGCACGGGAGCACCCCTTACTTAATTTGATTCTCCCTAACTTGCATAGCGACGTTCGAAGGTATCTCATAATAATAATAACTTCTCACTGTGTCGAGGCGAAAGCAACAACTAACGATAACAAACAAGATTGAACTGATGTAGATCTACTTGCTTACTCCTTTCCTTTGAGACCTTCTTTGTCCCGCGAGACCCATTGTATGAGTCACAGTCTAAGTCTATTACTAGTGGGCATTGTATCACGAGTTGTAGTTCCTCCAGTAGGGCTGGGGCTTGAAGAAGTCGTATATATAGACTATGTCTTTTATAGGTCTGGGCTTTTCTAATCCCCTTAATTTCCAATGGAAGTTGCAGTTTCTTCTACCATTAATACAGTTTCAGGAGGAGTTGCACTTCTCCCTTACATACCAGAGTTTGAGACTCAGGCTGGAGGATCCTTACTCTCCTCTCCTGGGATTATCAGAGTGTCAGATTAGCCTTTGGATTCGTTCTGCCTTCCACTCTATATCCAATCTTTTTCCCTACCAGTCGCTGCCGGCCTATTGATGGAGTAGGGCACTTTTAGTATTTTATTTCCTAAAAGAAATAAAGAGAAAAGGTGCGTAACGGAAACACTTGCTTCTTACTTCTTCTTCTTAGCCGCTCTCTTTGACTTCGAATATGGACGGACCTATCCCTATGCCCAAGCCCAACTGAAAAAAAAATCGATTATTTCACAATTATATACGTTACCATTTTTCATCTTGTTTGGCAGAGGAGCACTCGTTGGTACCAACTCACCTATTATTGTAGAATTTCGTATCAAATTGTAGTTATATAAAGTAAATTCATCCTGGATCTCATTTGGTATACATACGCGAATGATGAATAAACTCTTCTCTCGTATCATCCAGGTAGACGCTTTTAGCTTTACTAGATGCAATCCTTGAATGACATCCAACCCCCTTTATCTTGTTTTCAATACTTAATTTCTTGTTCGATACGGAAGGCTGATCGAGAGACATTGACACCGCAATGGACCGACTCTTCTCTATCCTCTGGGAGTACCAAATCCTTTTGTTTATATTAATTAAAGAAATGTATCCCAGATGTCAAGACCAGGTCGAGAAGGGGGGCTAGTGCAATAGCTATTGATGGATTGATCCCCTTCGATTGGATTGATTTCATTTCTTCACTGAGCTGCGGGATAGAAAGCATCAACATTGGGACTCCGATTCATCTTCAAACCCTTCTGCCCCCCCTGAGCAGATAGAGAAATGTCGTTCACGGGCTTGAAAGCTTAGAAAAAAAACATATAACTATACCCCCACTTAAGGCTTCTTTCGAGGAAGTGAAAGACGGTGGAGGGGCACTACACTGACTCGCTTTTCCGAAAGGTTTTGTCTTCGCCTCAATCCGCCTCTTTTCCAACAACTCAAAGAGCGTATCCCTGCCCTTATTGACTTAAAGCTGGGATCCTTAGACCCAGAGCCCCACGACTATT
>JAUJEF010000333.1:82500-92500 GCA_030444885.1 Citrus sp. QX-2021 | reverse complement strand
ATAAATTAGAGAAACATTAGGTAGAAGGCAATAGCTCCTATCCCAGTGCGATAGAAACAGACCCTTCTTGGCCACTAGCTCCTAGTTCGTGCGGTAGAAAAAAGGCTCCCTTGGCTCAGGCAAGGTCTCAGATATAGATAAGGAAGAGGCACCAAGCTTCCCAGCAGGTAGAAGTGCTTCACACGATGGGAAGCACGCACGGACACAAATCAATACAATATATTTATTTATATATAGAAAAAGATAAATGTAGCAATCATACACTGACTGATTCGAGTCCAGGTAGGGCAGTGCAACAACCCTTCTTACAGCACAAGAAAGGGCACAAAAACGACTCCACTGGGTAGTACTTAGTAGCTGCTCCGTTGGTTAGTGTGCCGATCCTCTCGGATCGGTTTCACTCCACGGGTTCGGTTGCTTATCCCCTTTTTCATTAAGATTGGGTCTCTCTACCAGGTGTTCTGCCCATGGCTTCCGGGGGTATTCACGTTTGGCATATGCCTGCGTTGACCGAGATCTTTGGAGATGATTCCGTACTACAATTTGGTGGAGGAACTTTAGGACACCCTTGGGGAAATGCACCCGGCGCTGTAGCTAATCGAGTAGCTCTAGAAGCATGTGTACAAGCTCGTAATGAAGGACGCGATCTTGCTCGCGAAGGTAATGAAATTTTCCGGGAGGCTAGCAAATGGAGTCCTGAACTGGCTGCTGCTTGTGAAGTATGGAAGGAGATCAAATTCGAATTTGACGCAGTGGATACTTTGTAATCCAGTAATTAACATTTGGTTTATTAGTTTCATTTCAATTCAATCAACTCGGCCCAATCTTTTACTAAAAGGATTGAGCCGAACCCAATGATTCTATTGTAGATGTTTTGGATAGCTACATATTTCTCTAGATATCCAAGATCTTAAATACAAAATATAAGACCAAACGCAACTCTTTCTATTATTGCGTTGGATCCACAATTAATCCCAGGGGCTCTTAGGGTTGGTGTATTCTTTTCTATTTCGCAGTTTCGTCCCAAGCTTCTTCTACCCATCCTGTATATTGTCCGTTTCGTTCCGTGTTGGAATAGAAACTTATTCTATTAGTAGACGAGATTTTACGAAAAAAGTGCATTTATAGGAGAACAAATATTTCTTTTTTTCGATACGAATTTTACACAATACGAGAGCCACCGCTATTTCGAATTGAAAAGGGGTCGTATATAGCGAAGTGATACTCCGGGGTCTCACAAAAAAAAGAAAAAGAATGATTTCTTTCAATTGACTATTCATCTATTGTATTTTCATGTAAATAGGGACAAGAGAGCTCTATGAAAAAATGGTGGTTCAATTTGATGTTATTTAAGGGTAAGGGGGAATTAGAATACAGGTGTTGGTTAAGTAAATCAATGGAGAGCCCTGGTCTGGTCCTATTAAAAATCCCAGTGTAAGCGAGGAACTGATTAGAAATGATAAGGATAAAAACATTCATAGTTCGAGTGATAGTGACAGTTCAAGTTAAAGCAAATTAGCTGGTGTCAGGGACATTCATAATTTCATCTCGGATGACACTTTTTTTGTTAAGGATAGTAATAGAGACAGTTATTCCATCTATTTTGATATTGAAAATCCAATTTTGGAACTAGACAATGCTCATTCTTTTCTGAGTAAACTAGAAAGTTCTAGTTCTAATGAAAGCGAAAGTTCTAATGAAAGCGATGTAACTCAAAAATACAGGCATTTATGGGTTCAATGCGAAAATTGTTATGGATTAAATTATAAGAAATTTCTGTATCTTTGTGAACAATGCGGATATCATTTTCAAATGATTAGCTCAGATAGAATCGACCTTTTGGTTGATCCAGGTACTTGGGATCCGATGGATGACGGCATGGTCTCTATAGATCCCATTGAATTTGATTCAGAAGAGGAACCTTATAAAAATCGTATTGATTCTTATCAAAGCAAGACAGGATTAACGGAGGCTGTTCAAACAGGTACAGGGCAACTAAATGGGATTCCCATCGCAATTGGGGTTATGGATTTTCCGTTTATGGGGTGGGATCCGTAGTAGGCGAGAAAATCACTCGATCATTATCAAACCGACTGCAATCTTTTTCTGTCCGCGAGGATCCCACCAGAGCGCCTTCTACTTCTAATAGGCCGTGGACTAGATCAGAATCATTCTCAACGAGTCCAGAAGAAGTGATCCCGTTTTTTTCATCGGGTCCGGGTAGAGACCAAAGGTCTTGAGCGACCGATCCGGCAGAACAACTCAAAAGATAAAGAAGTCTCGTTAATTTCTTCATGCTCGTTCCAAGTTCGAAGTACCATTTGTACAAATAAGAATCCCCTTCGTTACACGATTTCTTCTTCATATAGATAGATATAGGGGCAATTACTTAGAAGTACATTTTGTGCAACAGCCCTCCCTATCTGATAGAAAAGGATCCCATGATCTTGTACAGATCTTAAGAGGGATCGCTAATCCCATGTTAGTCTATGAAGAGCAGATCTAATTGTATTATTAGTGTCTATAATTGATTTCTTCTGTGTAATACTAATCGATAGGGCCTCATTCTCATTGGTAAGTGCTACAAGATCTCGTGCATTGGAACCCATGGTTATGGACCCGAATCCATTAGTATGGAACATTTTCTTTTCCAAGTGAAATCCCCTAGTATATGAAAGAGTGAAAAAGTGCTTTCGTTGTTGTGGAATAAAAAGCCTTCGTATCTTAATGCATGTATTTAATTTATTCGCGGCTATTAGAGCGCGATCCACAATTTTGTCAATATGAGTCGAAGCAATAACAAGAATATTTCTAGTGGAACATCTTTCACAATCCCTGGAGAGATAGTTCACTAATAGACCGAGGGATAAGTAATTCGACTCATTCACATCCAGATCATGAATGTTTGGAATCCATATTATGCAAGGAGACATTGCTTTTGCTAATTCGAATTGAAGGGTGATATAAAATCGGCCTATTTCCGACATCATATCGATAGTTAGCGCATTCATCATAGTTAGAAGCTCAGCTCCGTATCAAGGTCACGATCGATATCGTCACTAGCATCAATATCGTCACTATCATCATCGATATCATCAATAAGAAACCCTTTAGATAGATATGTATCAAAGATCAGGTATTTTGGGAAATGCTGTTGTCCCGCTCTCCTGACTATCGAAGACTCGAGCTGACGAAACCATTCGACCGGGGGGCTAAAAAAGAAAAAAAAGAGATTAGTAAGTAGTTGAGCCTTTTTCCTTCTTTTTCGCGGTGAATTGACCCCCGGGCATGGTTTAGGGCGGGTTTTGCTTTAAAATGGCGGGCCGTCATTTTCGTTCTTTTTCTTTATTTGGCGCTCTTTTAGGCTGGTGGTGGAGTGAATTGAGGGACCGACGGATCGTTGTGATAGCCGTGGTGAGTCGAATAGTAATATTCCTTCATAATGTCATAGATAGATTCAACTTGAAAGACCGGTTTTCTTTTGTTGTTTAGTGAATCGATCCAGGTTGTTGTACTGAAAGTGGGAAGCAAATGAATCGAGTAGCGAACCTGTAGCAGTAGAAAGGATGTACTAGAGGGAAATTCAAATCCATGTTCCTAAGGACAGATGAAGCGAATGGATAGCTCGTGGTGGTATTCGCTTCGTTTGCTTTTTTAGTGGCTTATTGCCTCTCGTAGGCCAAATTCAGATCTCAATAAAAATAAAGCAGTGCCGATCGTCAGTGAATAGGCTTTCGCCTGTCCCTCTCATCATAGGTTTCATTCCTTGCTTCTCTTCACTTCAATCGGAATGCTCTTCTTTTGATAACTACCTTTCATTAGTCATTAGTATTGGAAAGCTCTGTCCTTTCTTTGTATTGGGCACGGTTATTCTTTGGGACTTCGGCTGAGCCGTACCTTTACCTTCTTGGGGTTGAGTTCGATACTCATGTCTATTAGTAACAACTTGGGGCAGCTTAGCAAGTTTAGCGACAAATGGAAGCATGCTCGGTTTCTTGATCAGTTTTCTCCTTAAAGTCACACGTTTTATGTTTATAGAGTCACTATGAGTTCCTCCTTCTCCGCGCGCTTCTTTAGTTCAGTTGCCTTTTTCCAATAGGGCGGGGTTCCAGTTTTTTTGGTATCAAAGGTTTGGAGAATTCGGTTTTTTCATTCGTGCTTTAGAGGCAACGTTCTATTCTATAAGGAAAGGAATGTAATCGAAGAGGCCAGCCTAAAAGCACAAAAAGGGAAGCAACTTGTCCACAAGCTTGATGTTCAAATAGTGGTCTTTTTTCCTAGTAGCTAGTTTTGAGTTCCCCTAGTTCAGCTACTCGAGGGCAAATCAACGTTCATAAGGCACGGAGAGATGTTAGGCGAGAAAGACTAATCTTCGAATTCCGCTTGAAAACGAGTCCCGTCCTTGCTTTTCTAAGAAGTTACTATCCCCTCGGGCAAGCATAAGATAAGATTTGTATGAAAGAGATTTCGTTTCACCGTTTGACTCTGTTGACTCTGAAGCTTGATTTCACACTGACAGGTTTGAAGGAAATTTCATTCACTAACCCTTTCCCACTACTTCTTTCACTTTCTTTCTGCTTAACGCATGAGCAACCTGGTTGTGCCGCCCAGGCTTGTGTTTCCACACAAAGTCATATTCTTGCAAGAATTCCTGCCATCTCGCTTGCTTAGGGGACAGCTTTTTCTGCGTCTTGAAGAAGGTGTTAGCAACATTGTCAGTCACTACAACAAACTTTGTTCCCAACAAATAGACTCGCCAGGTATGAAGGCAATGCACCACAGCTGTCATTTCCTTCTCATGTGACAAGTACTTCTGCTCTGCCTCATCTAACTTCCTACTAAAGAAAAGAAATAAAAAAAAAACTTCCTGAACCAGCACTCCTCCAATGGCTTTGTCTGAGGCATCCGTGTGAACTTCGAAAGGCAACTCGAAGTCAGGCAATCGTAGGACAGGTTCTGTTGCCACTTCAGCCTTAAGCTTGTCAAATGCTTCTTGGCATGCCACTGTCCACTGCCACTTGTGATCTTTCTTGAGTAAATCCGTGAGAGGCCCCTGTAACAATTTCCGATAATAGTTAGCCAAGCCAAGAAAAGACCTTAACTCGGACACTTTGGTGGGTGGAGTCACTTCCATGTAATCATCTGGTGGAGTCGAGGAGAGGGCAGTGTGATGTTTATGAGTCTTAGTTTTCATAGAGAAGACGAGAATCGCAGACGAGAAGGCCTTCTTCTCAAACCCCTTCTCTTCCTCAACAGGGCATTCGTGCAGAACCCCTTCTTTCAATGTCTTGCCATTCTTCATGTGCAGCTCCTTATGTGCATCTGATCTTTCCTGTCATCGAAATCGAAGAGGGACAACTAGTTAGCTTTCAATTGGCATTGGCCTACTTACTTCTCCACTTTTTGGCCTAACGACTGCTACCTTTTTCGATTGCTTTCATTCCTTTCTTTCTTGATTTATGATTATCCTCACTCTCAGAGAAGAAGGCAAAAAGAATTGAATTACAAGACCGCACAGCGGCAGCTGCAACCGAGATATCCGATGCTTATCTCTCTCTATCCTACGCTCTTCGCCTAGAAGCCCATCTTTTGGTTCTAATCTCTCCTAGGGTGAGGAATCCCAGAAAAAGCTCATCGACGGGATACCAGATATAATACATTCTAATCTAGCCTATCGTGCTATAACACTAAAGTTAACAACAAGGCGCTGGTAGTTTCAAGCCAAAGCCCCAATTGCGCGTATCCCACATCCAACATCCAAGAAGTAGGTATCCTTCAGGAAAGATCAAAGAGAAGGAGAAGGCTGATTAAGATCGCTTGCTACTGGGACCTATTTCCTTTCCCTCGGAGGTAGAGCCTTCAGGGGACCAAATACAACCTATTTAGTGAAAGAAATTGATTATTGTTCGGCAACAGAATCAGTAAGACAATCGGGCTTACCTCAATGTCGGGATATCCGGGGTTCCCTCGTTGAATGGCGGTTGAATGGTGTCGGCCTTGGTTGGCTTGAAGGCCTTTGCTGTAGGAGTGTCCGGGGGTTTGGGAGGCTTTGTCCGTTACTTTAGTGTCATCGTAGACACTCAGACAGACTATAACTCGGCTCAGGCAACCGCGATGGCTTTGTATCCAATAATGATTTTGGTCGTCCAACTGAGTCAACTGGAATCACCTCTTCTTCCATGGTGATTTCCCATAGGCTTCCTTACTTGGTTAGAAGTCAAATAGATGATTCTAAAACTTGATACAACATTGACTTTCTCGATGCTGAATTAGATACTACTTATTCTTAGATCTGGGCTAGGGGTAATATTCCCCTATTTTGAAGGAAGTGCTGCTGATGAACAGGGGTGGGGCTAATGCCGGTGTGTCGGGTCTTTCAAATCCGCTAGATTATGGGATAGAGCTTTCCTGTGCTGGGATCGCAAATCCAGTTTTCGTGTTGTGGAATCAACATGACTTTCGGCTGATGGTCAAACGAAGATTATTGCTTGAATAGATTGTGGATCTCTTTTTACTGATTGAGCTAAGGACAACCGAGACAACGGTAACGTAGGCGCCCACTTCTTTCCTTTATTTAGTAAAGATGGGTTGTTTCGGATTAGGTCTTTCATCGAGATTGGGTTGGTGTTCATCAGTTGAGTGAGCCGCAGGAGCAGTTTTTTCACACCAGATCCCTCGGCCTCTGTTTTTGAATCAGATTCCTCGGAATCAAGGTCAGCTAAATACCATGTGGCTGTAGTCTAAATTTGTTGTTTCTTTGTAATCGAAGGGTTCTCGGGGTCATTAGGGAGTGCCAGAGGAGAGATCAACCAATTCATAGGAGTACGTGTTCTATCTGCCCGCAGAAGTTGGACTCAAAGTTGTCCAAAGAGAGGTAGATCGAAAGGCAAACTTACGTGGATTGCAGTCATTCTTCACTGTATCATCACCAAGGACTTCGGCATGGGTCTCAGCCTAGGATCCCTCATCAAATTCAGTGGACTTAACGTGGATCTGTATGAAGTAAGAAAGTACGAGTTATACAAGTTGGTAGAGCTTATACCACGTTAGATACGCCGTCAGGGCCTCTTCTCGCGCAGTGTCCTTTTTGCGCACCTATGTAATGACAAGCTGGCCTCGTACAATTTCCTGTAATCGGAGAGTGAGGTTTCATGATCCTTGGGTCGGTGAGAAACACGAGCCAGCGGGGGGAGGAGGAAAACGAAGTCTATAGTAGTGATCTCGGGGGCGTTTGGTATTGCTCGAAAGAGTTTCCCATCTGAATTGTCCGCGAGGGAGTTACCCGATCAGTTCCATGAGAAAGTGTGGGACTTTCATATAACCTGCTTGCCACAGAGTTGATCTGGAGTTCCACCTTTCCCTTGGTGATGGATGCAGACACAGCGGTAGACTGCGCCAAAGAGAAAACACGTAACAAGGTATTCAGACTACACTTCACACGAACCAACTGAACGTTTCCCAAGAGCTAGTGCTCTGATACCATGAAAGAGTTGAAAATACTTTGAGCGGATTGGGTGAAGGATGTGTATATCAATGTAAGAAATCATCTGTTTAATTAAATAGAATACAACACCTCTTGGCCGTTACACATGGAGTAATCACATAATAGTTATAAATATAAGTAGTCTCGGTCTCCGCTACGATTCTCAGAATTTACCTGCCCATTAGCAACGTATGCTCAGTGATTATTGTATACGCAATAAGATAAGTCAAGTGCGCTAAAAGGGACCTCGTAGCTCGGAAAGTTAAGTCGTAAGGGTATTCCTATGGTTGATAAGCGACGACTCCTTTTTCTCCTTTCCCCACATCTGATTCGGAGGATTCGGGATAAACAGGTGCTGTAGCCCCGGTTCGTTAGCATTCCGCCCTTCAAACTCTATTCCACCTTCACCACACGTTCCTAAGCGCTTGGTGAGTCGGGTTATCCATGTACTGCCCAGGATCGCGGACCTTTCGTACACGGATTTTAGGGCATTTAGCTAGCCTATATCTCAGCTCTAGCTTCCGTACTCTTTTTCCTATTCTCTCTCGATATCCTTCTTTCATCCTCGCCATCTTCCCAACGAAATGGATTGGTACACCATCCATCCTATCCTGTGCTTGGTTCATGGGAACTGCAAGTTTGACAATCAAAGGTTGGGATATCTCATTTGATCTCAGCAAGCTGCTTCGCGCTCAAAGCGAAAGTTGAAGCTAGGATGCGTGAGAACTAGAGCTTAAAAAGAAGCCGAAGGCTAAGGGTAAGAAAAAGACCTGGTTCAGGAAGGATTGATCCTAGATGGCCAAGTGGAGTACTATTAAAGAGATTTTCTCACCGGGGTACGGTTAGTCGACCTAAGCTAAGCACTGTTCAAAATGAGGGGAAAAGGCTTTTTAAACGCAAAATGCTAAAGCGGGATTTCCTTATTCTTTTAAAGAGAGGGATCTAGATATTTTAGGAGATTCTCGGCCTTTACCTATCTTACTAAATAAATAAGAAAAGGGATGGCTTTTCGCTCGGTTGATTACTGAAGAAGGCTCTTGTCTCGGTAAGTCTGTTCTCTTCTAGGCAGTCTGTCTTTCCACCTGATACCTTTCTTTATATATGGGTATCTGGCTCTCGATCGAATGCGCCTGCACCTATCCCTGCTTTCTTCGGTGCTGATACTGCCTCTTACTCTCGTGGGTAAACTCCTACTTGATTAGTCAGAACTTCTCTGTCTCAACTCGTGGACCCTCTTCTTTTTAAGAGATAGGGGCTACATTTGCTATTCCCGCGGATTGCTCCTATTTCTTTACCCCAATTAATATTAATGGTTTTTACTTTGTTTCCGCCCTTCCTTCACCTTTGCTTTCAAGCTATCAAAGCCGGGAAATAGGGAACTGGCTCACTTATAGTGTTTGAAGTGGGGAAATCCAGTGCGATAGATGGCATTTCTAGTGAACCCAGAAAAGTCAAGACTAGCTCATTCACCATAATTTGGTTGGAGCCGCGGTAGGGCAAGCCCAGTCTCAGTCCCTTGTTCTCATTCCAGTCATTCATTCTGGGCAAGACAGTCTGCCCATGCAAGCAAGCAAAGAAGGAAAAGTAACCATAAGGCTAGGAAGGCGGGAGCACAAAAGAGGAGTGATGCCAAGACTTTCTTGATAAAGTAAGGAAGACGCGGCCTAGCTACGCATAGCCTTGTTCTACGATGAAAGACTTTTCTGCCTAGCTTGACGACTGACAGAACTGAGACTGATACCGTAGTTGCTGCTACCTGCTCTTAGCCGTGCTCCTGTTTATCAAGTTACTCCAGTTTGAGTTGCAAAATGGATTTGATTTACTCCTGAAAAAGGAGAAGTCGAAATTCCAGTCTCGGTTGCTTGCATACTTAGGTCTTTGTTTTTTTTATTTGTCTCACTTATGGGGTATTGACAAACTTTCTTCTTAGGAAAGAAGAAGACCATCGATCTTATAATACGTCACCGGTGTACTTACTTCAACACAAGAAGCGTGGGCCTCTTCGATATCGCTCGAAGCACTTTCTTTGTCTTGGTCCCAATTCAACTACATCCGCTATAGCATTTAAAATAAGTGGTTTGAGTTCACGGAACACCAACCCACTCTATCAGAGAAGAAGGACAGGACACGTAACCTTTCTATCTTTTGAAAGTGAGATTCGTTATGATCTTTGCGCGTAAGGGCTTCATTCGTATTCAAGAAATGATCATCTCAGATTGAATCAGCCGAAAGGCAAGGGAGTGGACTATCCTCTCTAGTTAGGAAGAGGGCTCAAGATCTTACTTCTCTTCCTGAAGATGGACAGGGTAATCAAGCCAAAGACCGTTCAAAGCCCCTATCGAATAAATAAGGGGAGAAGGAGGCGTTAGATGTTTCAAATCTCAAGGGGGACGTGCTCAGAATGGCCAAAGACGTCGTGCAAGATGCGGCAGAGAAAAGCAATGACAGGTGCCCTAAGTGTAAGACCAGTTGAAACTGCCTGGCCGACTGCAAGCAACAAGGGACGTAGCGTGTCTA